>JAFBJQ010000733.1:0-71638 GCA_016785345.1 Trinectes maculatus | reverse complement strand
TTTTCCTGCCCCTTCCAGCATTTTCACTTCACATAAACAGCCTCCTCTCATCACCTTAACACTTGCTAACACAAGGTGATATAAACCCTCTGAGACCATAACCGAGGATTGTATCAGCTATTAAAAACAGTCGCACACAGGTGTGCACACGGACAGACACAAACATCCACAGAGACGCAGACAAAGCACACACACACACACACACTCAGCTAGAAGAACTGCTGGGTCTGCTTACCTGATTGGAGGGGGGGCTTAATGGAGGATGGGAGGAAACAGAGATGTGGGGGGAGGGGGGCAGATCGATACCAGTATCCTGGGAGCCCTTCCTTTCTTCCATGAATCTATGCATGAAAGATCGGATGCTGACAGGACAGAGCCCCCCCCTCCAGACACTAGATATGGGCCTGGGCCCCCGTTGACTGGGCTTCATCAACGCATGGAGTAAATGTAACTGTTTGTTTAACCAGACACTAAACATCCCCCTGTGCAATAATCTGTCATAGCACTAAAACCAGTGTGTATGTGATCGCTGCTGTTTATTCCTTTCTGCGCCTGTGGGCTGAAATTGAAAGGCCTGTGATGTGTGATGAGACACTTTCTGGTGCTGAAAACAGTGAACATGGTGTAGTGCGTATGATGTATTGACAATATGACAGGAAGGATGTGTGTGTTTTTTTTATGGAGCGGTTGAAATATAGTGGTTACATCTTAGCACTGTGTCAGAAAATATGGTGTCTGACAGATACTGTCTGACAGCCTGTATGTTTATTGTATAAAACATGCAGGGCTCTGAGCTGCGGCTGAATGAGAAGCTGTTGTATTCTACTGCGGGCCGAAAAAAAAAAAATCTGCACAGTCTGCACGGTCACTTGTTATGACGTTTCAGTTGTAGATCTTCAACCAGGCAAGACTCAGTTGTCAAAACACTGGAAACCTTAGAAATAAACCTTAGAAACAAAATGCAACCACAACAAAAGATGGCTATGTAAAATATGATCTGAATCTATAATTTACAATACAAGACCGTCCCTTTCCTTCCAAACCACAGCCCTTATCATTTATTATTATTACGATTTTCATTTCAAATGATAAATAAAAATAAAAAGGGATTTCAAGGTTGATTTCAGAAAGAACATCCTCTTAACCACATTTTGTCACATTGTTTTGATAAGTGCGGAGTCAGTAACATCAGACGCCTTAACTTTCAATGCCAAAACACTTCTCGAGGAAGTCAACACACGCACACTTGTCCCAGTCACGCGTGCGTATGTCAAACTGAAGCAGCACACGGCGAATCCTGAACGGAGCCATGTTTCCCTCCATTAAGGCTTGTACCACATGTCATGTGGCGTGATGAAACACAGGTTGGCCATTACCGGTGGAGAGCACTTAGAGTTCAGTGGCGGTCGAGAGAGAGAGATTGGAAGAAAGAGGAGAGGGTCTGTGGTTGTTTGGACGAGAGTTTAAATGAGGTTGTGTGTGTGTGTGTTTGCCTGTAAATGTGGGCCGAGTAAGTAAATGAGAGGAAGCAGTAAGTAAGAGTGAGAGTGACGTAGATGCGTCTAACCATGAATTGTTAGTGTAAATAAAACACTGTGTGTGTTTTATTTTCTATTTTATTTCACTTCCTGAGTCTAAGACACTTATTATGATGATACTAAAAAATATTATACTGACTTCACTTAAATCTATACAGTAGAATATATGGATTATACAGCAGGGATGTGTAATATCAGATAATATAAATGCTACATCATGTATGTATTCATAATGTTCTTCCTTCCTTTATGTGCCTCTAATGCAACATTTTAGTTTTACAGTATATACCATATCCATATGCTTGTACTGTACTGTTTTGGAAACAGGGAGAGAGAGAGGGAGAGAGAGCATCAGAGCGAGCTGATGACTCCTGAGAGTTGCTAGGTGATGGTAACTGGACTCCAACATGTTGCAGTCTGGGAAGTCTCCTGATGAATAGATGGGATGGAGGGCAGCGGAGGATGGAGGGGAAGGAAGACAGGAGAAAACCTAGCTGTGTAATGCTCAGGCACCGTGCCAAGGCGTCCATTTCATTCACAAAACCCTCAGCACGTCCAGCCTTAAGGCGGAACAGCCCCGGGGAGAGACGACAGCCTCTTCTGATCCTCCGCTCTGTGCTGTGGCGCAGATCTTTTATCTTCAAATAAAATTAAATGAAAAGGATAATTGTACCAGGAGACTGACCATCAGGTCCATCCACCTTTATCTGCGCTGTGTGTAAGCTGTAATTAAATGAGCCGGGACCGGGATCTGGGTGTTATCCTACTAAAGTTACTGTAGAGTCTTCAAAAGGGAAAATGTGGTTTGAAATTTTGATAAAAATCATCATCCCATCCCTCTGGCTGCCGCTCCTCTCCCCCTGACCCGGAGGTAATTTGAGCCAGAGGTGCTGCGTCAGCCCGCCTGGTCATCATTTTGTTTAAAATGAATAAATAATTAAATAAAATGGCCACAAAAACTATGCCTATGTAGAAAATGATCTGAAACTATAATCTACCATACAAGACCTTCCCATTCCTCCCAAACTCTCTCAACTTACCCAACAACGTTGATCATATTTAGAAAAACCTGCACTTGCGCTTATGCCTGGATGCATATTTGTACAGTGACTTTAGGAGCAGAGAGGAAGACTGGGAGGAGGAGGGTAAGAGAAAGTAGGACATAGATGGGTGGGCCTGCCTGTGGAAGGACGGTGGCCCTAATCAGGACCAAACAGCTGCTATTACTCCAGCTCTCTCCCAGGGACCGTAGACAAAACCCTACTCACGCTTTAACATCAAGGAGGGAAATCTAAATCACAACAGCTCCTGTTGGTAGCGACTGATTTGGTAGAATTGATCTGCAGTTGGAAATGATTAAGGTGGAACTAATGAGAAACGTACACTCATTTGTAACACGGCTTCAACATGGCAGTTTTACATTTCTCAGGCTGCACAGGGACTTTGCCCCCACTCCCCTTTTTTGTTACAGCAAACAGTGACTCAGCATTTATGCCACACAGTTTATATTAACAAAAAAAACATCACAACGTCAAAAGATGGTGTGTACCAATTATAGGTAAAAAAAAAAAACAAAAACCTGTTTTTCGTTCAAAACATTTCTGTTTTCACGTCGGCCTCGAGAACGGCACACAAATACTTTTTCAGGCGAGTCGCCAAAGCCCCGCGCCCTGTAGCAACAACAGCCGGAAACACTTCTCGCTGAAATATTAAATAGCAAATGGGAAGCGACAGTCTCGAGAAAACTCAGCACATTGCGGGCGACAAAAAAAAAAAAAAAAGAAGCCGTCGATATTGGCGCTCTGGAAGCACATGGCACGGGAATGGTGGCGGGAGATGGAGAAACGGAAAGCGAGAGACATAGGGACAGGACACTTTGACGTCTTAGTCTCTCTCACTGTGCTGGGCTAAGTCTCTGACAGGGGATGGCGATTTATACCTAAAGTGATCAGCTTGCAAATCTCTTTTCTCTTTGCTCCTCTAGTCCACCCAAAGACAAATATCTGGACTGCGAAGCTAGTAATTCATGGACGAACACACAACGTGCGTACACAAGACATGTGCAGTAAATCATCAGACACACTCGTAACGCACTGCGTAATCTGTATAATCCACATATGACCGGGCGTCATCAGTCGCTGTCACAGTACAGCCAGTTCTTATGACCGAGGCGTCAGAAGTTATGTGCTCTAATTCACTGACGGGGGAAAGTCAGTGATTCGCAGTGAGACAGTTTACACCCCAGGAAGCAGTTTGTCATAGACAAGAGTCAGCATGATGTACAGTGCACTAGACAGGACTGCTGCTCGTTTCTAGCGCCGCATGACAAGACTGAGTGTGACTGCTGTTGATACATGGATAAACGTAACTATGGATTTTAAAGCAGCGACATCTCAAATGTCTGTAATTTTTATGTGGCCAAATGAGATGTTTGGTTTTTTTTCCTGGTGAGGACAGTGTTTGTGTTGGGTTACTTCACACAGACCACCGGATGTGGCGTTTGTGTGAGCCGATCACGCAATCACTGGTTCGTTCATTGGCTGTTTATCTACTGAGTGACGCTTTTCATTGATGCCGACGTTATCACGTTATTAGCATCCGTCAAGGACAGGATGCACGGTTTGCAGACGCACACATCACACGGACACAGGCATAGGGTACCAGACAAGTTGACTTCAAACAGTCTTGTCCAATCACGCAACACATCGGAACACGGCCAGCTTTACCTTTGAAGCACCCCGGCTGGAGCATGCTCAGTGACACCCGGTCAATAAGTCATTAGTGGAGGCTTCGGTGGCAGTTGCTCACCTTGTGAGGCTGTGCACTGACCCAGAGTCAGCCGGCTTGTACACAGCTTCATCTTACACCGCCAAAGGACAAATATAATTGAGAAATAACGTCTACATTTTTTTTTTCGGACGCTGTGGAATAGTGAAATAGGAAAATGAAAGGGGTGGCTTATTGTTTTTTTGTTTTATTTTTTTGGGTTAATGCAGCAACATCAGTTGTGCCAATGTGCAAGTAACAGCCATCATGTTTTACAAGTACTATTTGCTATATTGATGGTTTAAGTCTTTGGTGTAACAGTATTTTTACTTCCTGAGTAGCAGATGCTAATTTAGACCATCTGAACAGATGAGATAACCGGACAGTTTAGAACAATTTGACATTTTGGGAAAATCCATGTTTATCGCTCACTGATAATTAGGTGGTAAAACCCAGTCCATCTTGGATAAGAATAAACAAACTATGTGCAGAAATCTCAGCGCAAAACCCATTTCGCAAAACAGCAACTCATTCGCGCACATCTGTTTGACGAACAAACATGATATCATTTATTCATCAGTGAACTTGCTGGTGGACAGATTAGTTGCTGTGCCAGCTGTCTGCTGCCTGTTGCTTCGTATTTAGTGCAGAGCGTCAGAAAGAGTCAGGATTCAAGTGTGGGAGGTTCAGCGTCGGAGCAGGCTTTTAAAACATGTGGGGAAAGTGAGTAATTGCTGAGGCATGCATGTGAAATGAGACATTCTGAGACAGCATCCTTGATTCACCCCTGTGGAGTCCTCGCTGTCGAACAAGTGGAGTTCACGGCCGGACGTTGATCAGATAAATAAATAAATAAAAGCCTCATACTACAACCAAGGAGGGAGCAGCTTTACCCAGGTTGAGTTCTTGACATTGTAAAAGACTTGAAAGTAAAACCTCACAGCGAGATCGGTGGGCATTAATAATGACTCTCCACGGGCAGCAGTGCCTCAGACAGTCTCTTTCATGGCTCCTCTCACAGTGACCCACTCTGAACTCCCTTTTTACCTCCAACTCCTTATTCCCTCTCTAAAGTCACCAACCTCCCACCCAATTGTCTTTTTCCCTTTTTTTCTCCAATATATCCTCTCTCTGTCAATGAACAACCTGTCGTCAAGGCTCTTTTTTTGTGAAAGGTAAAATGAAAAGCTGCTTAAATCGCTTAAATGTTCTCTTGATGTGGAAGAATGATGTAGCTTCATGATATAGCCACATGAATGCATGTATAAAGGCTCTTGGATGTTTCGTACACATATTATGTCGTGTTCTGTAAAGTGTATTGTACCATCGGGTTCCTACTGTGTCCTGGAGTAAATTCACATAATATAATCATTCTTGGTGTAGTGCAAAATACACTTTTTTAATTTTCTGCAAACAATAGGACTGTCACACAGTTGTGTCGCAGTCTGTTAGTTGTTGTACCAGTTCCTGTTTTATTTTGAACTTGCTGTCTCGTCCCTTCACTTCCTGTCCTCCTGTGTGATTACCTGGCCTCCCTAATGTGTCTCACCTGTGTCCAATCATCTCCTCCCTCTCCCTTGTGTATATAAGTCTCTGTGTTCCCCTGTCTCGTTGCCATTGTGTCTGTGTTGTTAGTCAGTGTTTCAGCCTTTGTGTTCTCCTTGTTGATTGTAGCTCTTTTGGTGACTGACCCTCTGTACCTTTTTGACTTTGTGTTTTGCCTTTTACCCTTGTTAGATACTTTTCCATGGACTCTGCTATTTCTGTTACTGACACTGTGCCTGTTTTACCACAAGACGGCTAAATCCCTAGTAAAAGCCTGTTTATCTGAGTTGCTGCATTTGCGTCCTTCTTATGTCGCCACGCCACAAGTTGTGTTTCTGTCAAATGGTAAAAGCGTCACGCAATTCACATTGAATGGGACAACGATGGCACAAGTCTCAAGCTGTTTTTCATCGGGAACGAACACATTGGCTTGTGTTCCTTCGTACTTTGGCAGGCAGACGTGAGATTGTTTTGTTGACGGCCAACGCGTTTGTTCGACTGCTCAACTCAAGTGTAGATTCTGATGCAGTGATTTATTAATCCTTTATTCATAGCAATAATCTTTTGATAAAACGTTGAACGGTTGCTTTACGCTGCGTTTTGTGCGTGTGTTGTGTTTGCTGTTTGTGGAGCTACAGTACATTTCTCTTTGACTTCATGCACTCTCAGTTTTCTGATGAATGTGACCTTTATTGTAATTTTCATCTATCAAGAGACTCCGGATGGAAATTAGTCTCCTTGGTTACCTGAGGCGCGTCTTATGCTGTATATATTTCTTTGGTAATAATCAATGACCATACATTGTCCCTGCTAACACAGAGGAAGTCCGCCTGGCAATATTTCACATATAAATTATGGCTAGGCTCTTTGTAGGTAAAAACCCTACTTAATAATAAACATGTGATAAGAATGATTCTAAAAAAGGAGTCTACAACTACTGTGCAGCAGGAAAAGTCTTTGGACCATGAGACTCTCTCTGGGCATCATGACTGTCTGTCCATCAAGTGGCTGCTAAGACATATATGTACAAATATACTGATCTCCAATCCCATTTAAAAAGCCATGAAGCTGGTGTGCTATAAAAAGCTATAAACAGGCCCACTATTCAAACTGTGTGTGAAATTACAGTTTAATGATCACCCCCTGCATCAGCATCGCATAGCTTTCATTACATCACATACTACAGCCATGCACTTAAAAATCCCTGTAACCCCAGATCCCTGTGCCCCATGTCAATTTCCTCTGTCTCCCCCAGGCTGGGTGTGGGAGAGGGACTGAGGGAGAAACTGTAATTTCCAGGGAGAAGCGGAGAACTGGCTCAGTAACCGAAAAGCCTCAGGCCTCACACACAGCTCCTTTACCCAATTCTCAGAGGAGCTTCCTGCAACCACACTGATACCGGGGCAGCAGTGAAAATAACAGCCGCAATGTCATATTGGGTGGAGCCAAAAACAGACGCGTCTAGTTACGCGATTGCAAACCCTCCACCCTTGGTGGCTTGCGGTGCACTCGAAGAAATAAAACTAAAATCAGGCTGAACTGCTGGGATGTGTTATGTAAGTCATTAACACAACCCGTCATCGTCTGTGCATTGATCCAGAGGAGGCACATCATTAAGAGGCCTTGGTCGCCACTTAAAATGTCAAACATTACACCAAACCAAAGCTTGAGCTCTCACGAAAACTCTCCCTGAGTTTTCCTCCTCTTTGTTCTTCGCTGGCTGATGTTAGTTATTTTTCCTGCTTCTGTAGTTTAATAGAAATAATGTTCACAGAAATGAGTTTTAAAGCGTGGATAGAAGTCTGTGTTCCAAAGCATATTTAAGCCATATTTGCTTTTAATAAAGCAAAACACTTGTGTTTAAATAATATACTGTCGTCTGGTGGAGGACGGAGCAGCTCTGTGGGAGGCTGTGGCCTCTCGTCACCCTGCAGCATAAGACGACTGAGGCAAAACATCTTGTGCAAAATACCAATCCGAGCATCCGCCCACTGTGACTCCAATAAGTCGAGTGGACCGTGGCGTGTTAGAATGACAACGTTTGCAGAGGGCTTGAGACACCTCCGCACTTGGACCTCGGCGGGGAGGTTTGTGCTCATAAAGGATTGCTATGGTAACTGGATGGAACTCTTCTTTGAGTTTTCGAACGCCCCTCTATGAGGATGTCTGGAGATGAGAGTGAAGCGGGGAGAGACATTGTGTGTGTGTGTGTGTGTGTGTGTGTGTGTGTGTGTGTGTGCGTGTGTGTGTGTGTGTGTGAGAAACTGTGTTCCACCACAGACAAGTCAGGGATTCCCCTTTCTCACACTCCCCCCCTACTGTCTCTGTTCTTCATTAGACTGACTGCTCATATCACTGTTTGCTCAACAGCTCACACTGATCTGCTTTGCTTTGCAGAAACCTGCAAAGAGACGAGTGTCTGATGAGCAGAGAGAGAAACCAGGAGACGGAGTCGTGGGGTGGGGAGGGGGGGGGGGGTAGTGGAGGGGGGGGGGGGGGGGGGGGGGGGGGGGGGGGGTGGTAGTGGGATAGTGGGAGTCTCAGTGGGATGAGTCAACACTGTCACAGGGACGGATCACAACGCACAGGCAAACACCATCTGGAAGACTGTGTGTGTATGTGCGTGTTGCAGTCGTGTTGTTTCGCTGAACCTGAAATCTACCATACAACTGTGCAATCAACACAACGTTGGCAACGTCCAACTGAGAGAGGAAACAATTAGCTCAGTGCCCAAAACACTGCGGCCACCAGAGTTCAACAAGCAGGAGCTGATTGTCGTCTAATGCTTGATCATTACGCGCTGCTAGGTTTGAACAGTGGGTCAACAGCTGGTTGGTGGGTGAGTGTGTGTGTGTGTGTGTGTGAGAAGGTGGAGGGATGAACATCTGCACAGGGTTCAGGTTTGAGGGTGAAAATGTGGTTCGTCTTTGTTGCACGCCGCTTTATAAAGAAGCGGCGAGCCTCAGGTAGACACGTCTCCTATACTCTCTCGCAACCTCGCGACTAAAAGCTCTCAAAGGAGCAGTCCATCTCTCTGTCTCGCTCAGCCCACTCGTTGTCATGGCAATTAAATGTCAATCAAGACGTGGCGGGGTTCTCTACATCAGATTTTTCGCCCACATGCATCCAGTCTCACACTCGCCTTATTCGAGCTGAAACGACAACAGCAAATAAACATAAACATGTGGGTGGGGGTTCGCTGACTGTGTCATGAATGTTATCCGAGCCGACGTGGAAAAGATTAGCTTTATTTCCTCTTACACAGATGTGAATTGAGCATTGATCGCATGCACACTATGTTGTACATGCGCACGCTTCTGATTCTGTCTTCCACCTGTTTTTCAATATTTTTTTCGTTTACTATCCACTTGTCTTTTTTTCCCCGGTGGTGCTGCTGAGTCTCTGTGGGACTGGGCGGCAGTGAACTCGTAATCGACTGCTAACACAACTGTCATCGCCTGTTGGCCGCCGAGGCCCACCAGGACTCAGCCTGGGAAGGGAAAGAGAGGAATGAGAGAGAGAGAGAGAGAGAGATTGTATGTCGGGACGTGAGTGGGAGCAGAGTGTTGTGCACAGGCAGACTGCTCAGACGACTATGAGTCACTGAGGTCGTCCTGTGACGAGGCTGCTCTCTGCAGCACCACGGACAGCGGGTCAGACAGGTGCATGGCTCTGAGCAGACAACGTTGTCTGCCTCACTGGACACAAGGGACACACGGGCGCTACGAAACAATAATGGCATGTTTACCGCGATATGTTTGTCATTTGATCGTCTTTCCGCCCTCATTCCCCTGCCGTTCAAACGCTGTGCTGGGATGTTATTCTGTTTTTAAAAAGCTTTGTTCATCCTAACTACTGTAGAAATACCAAATCGGGGAATCCTCAAATGTGAGATTTTGTCCGAGGTTCTTGATTAAGTCATGAAGCTTTGATGAAAGTCCGTCATCTTTTTCTCCTCATTTCTCTGTGGGGGAAGCTCTGTGATTTCTTTCTGCTCTGATCTCTGCTCTGTCACTTCAGCGCTCCCGCACTCAGGAGCTTTGACCTCTCCGTGTTCCTTAAGCTAATTGGTCACCTGACGCAGTCCTTTAAATATTAAAAGAAAGAGATATATCAGCTCTACGTATGAGCAGCCTACTAACTCATCACCACTATAAGATCCTTGACATATTTGCATGTTTTTCTCCATCACCACCAGATTTCATGGAATCCTGCCCAATTTCCTTTTCTCATAGAGACATAGTACAACTGACTTGGATGATCACGGATCGCGGGTGATCACGTTGCAAGAATTTTGCTAGGCTTAAGGTAATTGGGAAGTTTAATAATCATTCTCCAAACGTCTTTAAATATCGACACACGAGTTTCTGGAAAAACTCACAGGCAATTCAGACACTTGTAAAATGAAGTGCCAGATATTTAGCTATAATTCTGATGGGCAGATGCTGTGTAAGAGCTAATTAATACTGTGCAGGGAGTTTGACAGTGAATAATTAATGACTTTATTAATGTCTGTCTGATGATCTATTTAATATTAATAATAGTCTGTCTCAACAAGCAGCAGCAAGAGCATTTTCACAAACTTATAGTCAACTTCCTCTTCAGCCTTCTGTGATCTCACTATATTTCCATTTTTTGGAAATAAATAAATGTATTCAACCATGTGCACAGAAAACACTTCAAAAGAAGTCCCAAAGAAAGGAATAAACAGACAGTGAAACATTTGATGGTGCTGCTTGAGTTTGAATTACCAAAGACCTTTCTTCTTGGTGAAGATGATTTTTTTTTCCCCCTTGCACTCGGATAAATGTTAAGCTTATTTCAACAGGCTCCATGAAATCGTGTCGCATTCTATACAGAGCATAAATCCATTTCTTGCAAAGCAGGAAGCAAACAGAGAAAGACCGCACGGCGTTAACTTCCAGGTTTCCAACTATGAAAAGATGCAAAATGTGAGGAAATGCGTTTGCCCTTCACTATTGGTGGGGTTAAAGATGTGTTAATTAAGCAATTGTAGTCAGGAATGTGGCATTGTGGGTAAGAGAAAAGTGACAAATTGAGCAAAACAATGACTCAGTATGTAACTGAGATTGTGTCTTGTTTGTGTGTCTGTATCTTTGTCCAAATATGACAAGTTTAAGAAATACAATAAATGCATTACAGCACATAGTCTTTGTTATAACTGTACTTAACTAACGTTTTAGATGCAAAACATTTACCTCATTTGTTTCATTTACATCTTTTGTTTCATTTTTATTTCAACAGTTGCTACAACGACAAATATATTTATGGTGAGCTTTTCTCTCCAAATGTGTGACGGATCCATGTTGGAGCTTTGGAAGCTTTTTTTTTTTTTTTTACTGGGATGTTCTTTAGAGGAATATTGGAGTAATCTGCTCAGACACGGTGTCTGAAAATATCTCACTGACTCTATTTCACCCTAAAACCACTGCAGACGAAGAATAAAGTGGAACAGTGTTTCTTAAACATAAACTGATGGTCATACTGTGTCGAAATGCGCCTTGCATACTACACATTTAATTTTCTGGACAGTGTAAAAGTGTAGATTTAATTAATTATCTCTGAGGGAATTCCAGTAAGTAGCATTTGTGTGTGCGCATGTGTGTGTGTATTTATGGCACTTACACACAGTTTTTGCACAAATATAAAATCTATATAGTTTTGCTTTTGAATTTAATTTAATTTAATTTCTATATACATCTACATAGATTTTAATTATTTTTAAATCTTAGACAAACTAAGCCAAGTTTTGAAAACATATTTACATTTTTTTCTTGCTTGCTATTGATTTAACAAATTGCACTTTGTGGCCTGTCTCTGATGTTTCTTTTTTTTAAAACCTGTAACACACAGGTACTGTACACTTTATTTTTCCAAATAGCGTCCACTAAGCACGATCTGAATCTGCCAAATGTTTAATTAACATTATCACGACCTATCTTCCTGCAGAACCCTGCTACATTGCATCAGATCTTTTACACTATACCATATGAGATGACTCAGTTGCTTCTTAACACTCATCGCAGTATAAGAAAAAGTGCATTAACACCTCCTATACGCGCACTCACACATGCTCGCTCAGCTACATGCATACATACACGGTGTGAAGGAGAAGCAGGTGGCTGACGTTGTGCGTGAGGAATAGTGACGTAAGGGTGAAATCGGTGAACTCTTGTTGCCTTTGCCTGAACAAACAATCACACTGCGCAAAGTCTGTTTAAATCCAGTGCAGGGCCTGAAGCAGACAGGCCACTGTTACAATGTAATTCACTCATGCAGCAAACAGGGAGCAAGGATGCAGTGGGGGGAAAAAAAGGGTGAGAGGAGGGAAAAAAGACTGATGGAGGTGATAAGGGGGGAGAAGTGGGACAGAAAAAGACAGAAAAATGGAAATAAATAGGGACTTAGAATTAGATAAGGGATAGGAAAATTAAATAAATAGGAAAGCGAAGGAAAAAAAGAGGTGTTAGTTTTAACATCTGAAACAGACTTGGTTTGCTGTCCCTGTCTGGCCTGAGGAGACGGTGATGTGTGACATCTAACTGATGACGACCTCTCTACTGTGATCGTCTCACGTCCCTCTCAAGAATCCAATTTAGCTCTCCTGGCTCACCACGGTCACCTGGAGAAAGGAAAAAGCCACCCAGCCACAATCATGAGAAAGGGAGGAAGGACATAGGAAGGACAGTAATGGACTGCTGTGCAGGAGGCCTGAATATGAGCTGTCCTAAATAAGAAAAAAGGCCCCTAACATTATGTGGGCCAGTTTACAGAGGACCCAGAAGCAATTCAGAGCACAAGGCCCATTTGGCATCGTATACAATCTATAAATATATATATAATTAGCTTAGCATAAAGAAAATCTGCAAAAATCCACCTCACAAAATCCTTATTGGGAAAACACCATATGTGAGAGCGGTATCAACGTTTTAGTCTATTTCTCAAAATGTAAGACTGCTCCTTTAAAGAAAGCAACATTAAATAGTCATTTGCAACTATGATACTTTTCAAATATTGTAAGAAGCAAAAAAATTGTATTACTGTTACTTTTTTTTTTTAAATCAAATACTAACTTCCTACATATATGCTGAACCACAAAAAAACACCAGATTTAAATGTTAAATAAATTTCAGCCAGAAATCTCGTCAAATATTGAACTCATTTTTTTTTTAATCCAGTAAATTTGGGCGAGCTGTAGCATCCTGGTGAGTGTTTGCATGAGAGCAGATTTCTGACAATGTGTAATTGACTGTGGCTCTCTCACGATCACAGTGTTTGGTCATTATTTCTCAGCGAGCGTAACAGCTCACTGAGCAGCGTATCACCATGCGAGTATGAGAATGAGAAGAGACGAGTGTGAAACCCTGCAAGTGAGACACTGTGAGAGCGAGAGAACTAACGGAGCTGTTCAATTATTTATGAGCGGAGACTGTCTGTTTATCAAACTGATGCCGGTAGCGTCGACCATGATTAGACTCAAACAATGGCGGTCTTCTCTTAGTACTGCTGATGCGGCTTCCAAGACACAACCTGAATGTGTGTATGTGTGTGTGTGAAGAGTGCCTTTACCCCTATTACTACCTGCAGCACTCTTGTTAGACCGTCATCCTGGCTGTATACACATTTCTTTGCGTCTTAAGTTACTTCACATCACATTCTCTACTTTGGTGTAATGATGTTTCACTTGTCCCTGTCAACCACTTACACGTGGGCTTCACAAGTAAATGTGCACTGCAAACAAAGTGAAATATGGAGTAGTCATGAGGCTCTGTTTTGACTCCTTCTTATTCTCCTGATGTTTGACTTGTCTTGTTCTCCTGATGTTTGACTTGTCTTGTTCTCCTGATGTTTGACTTGTCTTATTCTCCTGATGTTTGACTTGTCTTGTTCTCCTGATGTTTGACTTGTCTTGTTCTCCTGATGTTTGACTTGTCTTGTTCTCCTGATGTTTGACTTGTCTTGTTCTCCTGATGTTTGACTTGTCTTGTTCTCCTGATGTTTGACTTGTTGAGTGCAGCTTCCCACTGTTGAATGGGAACCAGCGTAGTAAATAAAAGCTGTAGACATTGTTAGTGTTGCATCAGATGTTAGCCATAGCCTGCCTTACTGTTTGGGTTTACCTTGCGCAGCCTGTTCAGCTATTATGCGCAGTCGAAATACACACCTGTGAAAAAGCCGCCGCATGTCTAAAGAAATGACACGCAGTGTGAGAGTACAGCCATTAATCCACAGGTTGACTGGTGAGCGGGGGGGTCTAACAGTTGCGGGCCGAAATGAGACGTTTTGACAGGAAAAGGGGAGCAGAAGTGAAGAACTGGGGGCACGGCAGAACGGGGGCGCTCTGAAATTGGCCTCTGTGGGGAGTAAAAGACGGGTGGCGTGGCAGGATAAGGGAGGCAGGGAGGGAGGAGGTTTGGAGTTGTAATGGGGCAGGAGCCAGATGCTCCAGTTTCCTTGACAGAAATGGAGGTCAAATGCAGCTTTATGTGAAGCCAATGCAGGCAGACAGGCACAGACGTAAAGAGAAAGATGGAGGGGCGGGAGGGACCATGATGGCTTTAACTAGCGGTGAGGGATGCAGCCTTTGAGCGCACACAGTGAAAAGAGCCTCTAACTATGGCAAATGAGGAGAGGATCAGACAGGAGAGAGAAACACACAGTGTGGAGCCTCCTTCCAAGATGGATGGAGGGGGATAAAAGGCTTATGAGGAGCCTAGGAACATTAATAGGCATAAGTGATAGGGAGGGATAAAAATAAAAACACATGTTAACTTTGTAGGGAGGACAGATGGTAATGTGGTGGCTTGAGCTTATGTGGATCACTAATGGATGGAGAGAGTGTTCGGGGAGAACGCATGATGATCTCAAATAGCACACCTGGGAGCGTGCGCTTCACCTATTTTCAGCAGAAAAGGAGGAATAAATATATATTAGGGATATATCTACCAGGCTGGGGAGTGCGGATGAGAAACGGCCTTTGTGTGTGAGCATTTCAACACACACTGGATATCCTCAGGGTTCGGGTAATGATTTTCTTTGAAGACGCATATGCAGCGGTGTAATGTGGGGAAAACAAACAAAAAAACAAACAAAAAGACTATACGTCGCACAAGGTCCAAAATTGTGTTTGTTGTGAAGTGGCAACAGGGCAGATTTAGAGGGCGATGGGAGCGGTAGACGGCCGCATGAGGAGGACTGAGAGTTGAATTGATGCGAGCAATATAATTGCCAAACAGAACAAGGCACACATCACGCTGAACAAACAACAGGCTTCAGAGTCAGTAAATCCTACATCATCAGGAGCCAAGTTCTACAAGCTACAAATGTAACATGCTGGGGACAAAAAAAACGAAGAGTGTAAACATGTTGGCATAGGCAGGACCAAATTGGAAAATATTGGCAACACTATTTAGAAACAATATTTGCTCAACAAATTTATCAGACAAGGCTCCATTTAGATGCATCTTACTGTGCACTACAACACTATTAACACCAAAAAAACATCACAATGTTGGTCTGTATCATAATACTTTGTGACCTTGATGACCCCATTGTGCACTCGCAAGCCCCTTTGGTTCCTACTCAGAACATGAAATCACCTGAGATGAACCACACACACATATGGTTATATTTTACAATAGGATTCAACAGTATTTTAAAACAACAGAGCGCCGCACTGCATTATTATTATTATTATCATTATTAGCACATAGTGTTTACTGCTTTCAGCTGCTCGTATGATGTGTCGTTTTTTGACAGGATGGTGTTTATGCGATCAACTAAAAATAAACATTGCACATATTCACTGGCATGAATGGACCCAGCACCTGCTTCAGTGATGTTGCTTCATTGATGTTTCTCATGTTCATTGAATATTTTTAGATAGACATAAATAATGTAATATCAATTACCGTTAACGATCTTAAATGAATATCTCTATAGTCATGTTTATGAGTAGCGGTCGAGTGATAAACTTAAAGAAGTGGCGGACATGTTTGTGATGTCAGGGTAACGGTGGAGGAGATGACAGTTTGTATGGGAAAGGTGTCAGTGGACATGGGAGGGGGGTCATTGTCCACTGTACTGAGGAAATGGATTTGTACAGGTGTGGATGCTTCTGTGTGTCTGTGAGCGAGATGGGAGACGCCACACATGGTGTTTTATACAACAGAAACTAGCCTGCTGCTCCCCTGAGGTGTTGATTGTGCACACACATGTGTATGCGAGCTGCATACAAATCTCTGTCTGGTAACCCATCTGCCCATGTGTTTAATATTCCTTCATGAGCCAGACTGTCTCTGTCTGTGGAACAATGTTAAGAGGCAGGAAGGATGTAACATCAGGGCCTCAAGGCTTCCTCGACAAAATATTGTTTCGCTCAGGAGACAGGCCTGAAGCGGTTAAAGCAAAGAATCATCATCCACTCTTTATCCGCGTTCACTCACCCTGCACTGAGTTTAAGAGCTCTCTGCAGTAACAGCGGGTGTTATCGCCTGTAGAAATGTGAACGCAATCAGCGAACATGTTAGTTACGCATTCATTTAGGGCTTTACACACACACATAAACACACACACACACACACACATACACACACATACACTGTAGGTAAAGTCTGCAAAAACTTGTTGATTTTTTTTTTATGACACACTTAAGTTTGTGAAACGTTTTCATATAAACAAATACCGCCGACTGAATCGCGCATTTTCCAGCAATACACTTCCATTCAATAACCCAGCTTGAACTCAAATCCTGATGACACTTAACCAACACGGCGACTGAATCCCATTTTCAGATCCCTCTCTCCTTTTTTGCCACTTGAATAACTGAGGCGCTTAATTTGGCGTCATTTCTGGCTTTCTGTCTCTCTACCCCCAGCTGCGATTGGTTCCCAGGGAAGCAGGCTTTTGCATTCTGATACGCTCCTCTGTCACATAATTGGGGGTTTTCTTGTAGTGCTGGCTTTAAAGGTTTGTCCCCTGTTATCAGTGCTAATGAGAAAATGAGTAGCGTAACGCCGTTATGTCCCAGAGCAGCAAAGGAAGTTTAATGTGCTTTCTGTAAATAACACAAAGGAGATTTATCCCTCGATAAGGAAAATATACGTTTTCTGTGCTCTGTGCCCTTTCATCTTTTGTTCTTTGTAGAACATTTGGGGAGCTGGTATTCAGTGTGTATTTTAATGTGTTTTGTATCTGATAAAATTAGGTGTGGCAACATCAAAACCCTTTTTTTTTTCCCATGTCCCTTTTCCATCAGTGGAAAACAATTATATTCTCAGACTTCTTTTCCTGCCAGAAAAGAAGTCTGCATCAGAAGCCGAGCTGGACCCAGTCGTCTGTCAGTTGTTTCCTTCTCTCCAAAAATACTCCAGTGCCTCTTAGGGAACAAGATGTTCCCGTCTTTCATTTTAAACTCTCAATACATAATTATATGGACTGTCACCAATTCATCCAAGCCCTCATCTTTTCAGCACTCCAGCTGATTTTTTTACTTGACGGGGCAGCTGGTTGCGTTGTATTATTTCAGTGTCTCACTTCGCTGCATGTACAAACCTTTTTGGCAACCACAAGCAGCTCATTCAGCCAAGAGGGGCTTTTGTAGACTCCTTCCTAGTCTGTATTAATATTTACTAGGCAAGGCGACTGAGGCAGATGTCAGCCATCAGGCAATTTCTTTGTGTTACTTAATGGTGAGCCCACTCCTGTTTTGGATTAAAGTGTAATCCAAGCATCAGATTTGTGGTGCTGAAACATGTTGTACTGTAACAAGAAGGGTCCCCTTTGGCTCATCTATAGCTGTGGATTTCTGTGCCACTGAACATAAATATGCAGTAAATAATACAAGTAATTTGTGAAAAATTGTGAGGAATACATGTTGAGTTGTGCAGTCTGCTTTCTGTGATATGCTTGCTCTGGACTGGAAAGGGTCTTTAGTACTGTGTCAGATAATGCTTTTGTGGATCCACACAATTCTTGTGGACGCAATGTGTAAATCAGACAAAACAAGGGTACAGCTCGACTACATACAGTGTTCATTTTTGTGGACATGACTTGAACTAATTCAAATTAAGAGAGACAACATTTCAGCAGCCTTTGCTTCAGCCGAACACAGTCTGTTTCACTCTTCAATATAGTCAACCGGTGTCACTCACAATATTAAATACAATATCATGACTATATCAAAAATGAAACATGTCCTCTAGATATCATTTTGTTTGTGGTTAGGACATGGTGTTATATTTGCCTGGGGACAATATGACACCAAATGAGACAGTATAAATCAATACACATTCTCATGCATATGCACCCAGTCAAATATGATAGGATACATAGATTTGAAAAAACGTGCGTGCGTGCGTGCGTGTGTGTGTGTGTATTAAACGTATCTTTTAGTCATGCTTTCAGCACTGGACAGGTCCCAAAATGAAGCTATGAGTTGAACAGTGGTCAGTCTTTCAAATCTTCTAACAAATATCTGTTGTGACATCAAAAGTACTGGAAATACGGAAATGTCAGCAGAATGTCTCTTTAAATATGTAATAGTTTAATTATTGAATCGGTATTATGTGGATTTATGCTGAGAAATGTGAGATAAGTCGGGGACAAGAGAGTGATGGGATTTTAAAATGCCCACTTCTCAGTTGTTGGCAACTGGCAGTAAAATTTTGCTCAGTTTGAGGTCATCTTTGGAAAATTGTCGACTACACAATATTATCTGCCAGTTAAAAAAAAACATCTCATCGAATTCTGCTGGGGTTTCCCAACAACAAAGAACTTTCGACATGGATTTCCTCGAGGGGAGGAGATGGATGCAGTTCTCTCGCAGTCAGATGCTAATTTAGGCTTACACTGATTAAGCTGTCCATCGTGCTGCCAAGAGGCCTCAGTGTATGTGTGATCCACTGTGTGCCTGAGCGCATGCGAGTGGAATCTCTAAAGCTTAAGGAGACCCCAATTGCAGTGCCCCTGATTCACAGGGAGGGAAAGACATGAAAGAGCTGCAGAGAGGCAGTGACATTGCTGGATTACAGATGGGAGAGGAATCCTCGACAGTTAACGAGGAGATAACTGCAAAAACAACCTCAGAGATTCTGTCATCAGCTTGGTCCTCAGGTGCACTGAAAGAAGGCAGCTAATTGAATGTAGAAGTGGAAACAGAACTGAGTAATGAGACATGATGGGGCCGTGTTTTTGACTCCTGTCAGCACTTCAACTCGTTTTCACATCATAATGAGGGCCAAACAGTTTTTAAACTGACTACAGCCAGAATATAGTGCACTGTTAAGGATGCAGCTGAATTATCACAATAGCTGTTTTAATGCAGCCTGATCCTTTAATTCCTCGCACAATACCATAATACATGAATAGTATACTGTTGTGGAATTAAAATCTCCAGTGAGCGAACGCCCTAAATATATTATAATGCCATAACATATGCTAACTATTGACAGACTGGCCTCTCGCGGTGACTAATAATCATATCACATTTTTGCCCTGTAGGTCGGAGGTCTTGAACTCTCACTAGGCTGACAGGAACAGCTTTTGACCCTCAACCCTATAACAGCAGCCAGGCGGATCATGTCCGAAAGAACATGGCTTGACAATGATCCCTGACCCCTGGCTTCATGCTGTCACAACATACACACCAGCACATTGTGTTTCCATAGGGTGCCTCATGAGCGTTTTTCTGTATAGTAGTTTAGTGTGCTTTTACTCCTATAGATGCATAAAGATGAATGATATCAGACATGACCAAACATCTTGATCTGTATTAGTTACATGTGATGTGACTCAAGTGCGTGACAGTGTTGGAGCCTGTCCGTGTCAAGCTGTCTCTTGCTTGTGCAACAGTGGATAGGCATCATAAGCTCTGGCTCAAAGGTTCTCTTTGGTTGAATATAATCACAACCACATCCAGTGACTTTATCAAGGCATCGCCTCCGTGTCCTCTTTCCACCACAGATACGAGTGAAAAAACCAAAACTGAACCACGCTGGGTTAAATAAACCTAATCGATACAGCAGGTTTCAGGTGGTGGGTCAAAATGAGCGTGAGGAGGAATGCTCAGAGGATCATGCAACAGCACATGCACTGTAATCTAACTTAAACACAAGAGTGAAAATGCTCTTTTCAAGCACATGAAAAGGAGGTGAGCCTTGTTTTGGAAGTGTCAATAGGTGGCAGAATATATCATTTAAAGCTTCAGTATTTTTTTTCCAATAAGGTCAATGAGTTTCATCACAGCTTTTACTCTGTATAGCACAAGCGCCTTTACCCATAACAAACTGTGTGATGACGAGCTCAGCCTCTGATGCACAAATACATGGCACGCGACCTGAAGGACTGGATGAGACTATGTGACCCAGGTCCACTGAGTCTTACTGTGGGCTGCTGTACATTGGTTCAAGCCGTGGGCAGACCTCTCATACAGCAGCCGCCATGCGTTACTTTTTTTCCCCTTTAAATGCCAGCCACTGCGTCTGTCTGCACCAAAAAGAAAAAAAACACACAACTCGCTGACTGAAAGGTCCAAACGGAGGAGACGAAGCTGGGCACACAATGTGCCACATTTCACCACCGGTGCCACCGCTGCATGTCACATTCACAGCAGACTGCGCGCACAGACGCGTTCACTTTCAGCCTCCCCGCGCGGCGCCGCGGCATCAGTTTGGATGTGGCCAGTGGCCAACAACAACAACAACAACAAAAAAGCGGATTTGTGGACCAAACACGTCGAGCGTCGCAGAGGAATCGATGACATCATGTCTGCGGGGGGGGGGGGGGGGGTTTAGTGAGCCGTGCGAACAGATGCCCGCGTGGCCTGTGGTGGCAGAGTTGGAGTATTTGACGCGGGGAGGGGGGAGGGGGAGAGAGGGTGAATCGAGGAGACAGCGTGCACCGTGATCTGAGCTGCGCGGCGGACACGCGCGCGCGCGCACACACACACACACACACACACAGAGACAGAGACAGAGACAGAATGACTCGCGCGCGCGCTTTCGGCTACTACCTGTCCCTCTTTGAACCCTCTTGCCTCCGCACACAGGCGCAATGGCGCACTGTGATGAAATCATTACAGCGGCGCGTCTCCTGTGCAGCTGTGGCGGTTTGATGTGGACACGTTTGGCCGAGAGCTGCAGGACACATACATGTAACTGGCCACATGTATACAGACATGTCGACTGTGTATATAAATGATCTAAAAGAATAAATCACCAGTGTGTGTGTGTGTGTGTGTGTGTGATGCCAGACAGCCAAACAGAGACGCGAGCGTAATGGCATCAGCACGGAGCTGATTTTCAGGCCGGTCATGTCCACAGCAGCGGGTTATACCAGGTGACAGCCAAGAGGAGGTGATAGAGTTGTGAATGAGAGAGGTCGAGTGAGAGCAGCTGGAGACGCTGTGCTCCGGGGCTCTCACTGTCTTCACCACGGTGCACTTAAAGTTTGTCTTACCTCCACACCTGTCCCATCTGAAAGATGTGTATGACGCTCTGCCAGAGCCAGACAGACAGGCGACAGCACCTGTCTCTCTGAAGACAGGCCGTGGCTCTCCGGCTACTCAGCCCCTCCACGGAGCCGAGCCCGCCCCCGGTATAATCCTGCACAAACCACCTGAAGCTCAGGATCTGGACCAGAACCGAGGGCACCAGCACGAAGAACAGGGTCAGGCCCGACCACAGGAAGTCCTGCTTGTGGTAATAGTCGATAGCCAGCCACAGATCGGTGCCAACGTCCCAGAAGAAGACCAGCAGTGCCAGGATGATCCACAGGCAGTCCAGCCAGAGGCGCTCCTCCTGCGGTGGCCGCGCCGCATCTCTCCCCTTCCCCTTCCCCCGGAGGTAATGCAGGCAGGCGCTCCGGCAGCCCCAGTAGCACGACGAGGTGTTGCAGCAGTGGCAGATGTGGAATGAGCTGCCGTTCCGAGTGTCGTCCTCTCCCGTCCCCACCACCTCGTCCAGGTTGTGCAGTTGGGCGAAACCGGTGACGACCCCGCGACCATCGGATTTCGCTGCCATCTTTCCCTCTGATGTTCCCACCTCCTCCGGCTTCCGGGGTTCGTGACGACACTTCCCTGACACCTGTTTTGCACCCCAAGTGTTGGAGCCATCTAAAAGCGGGGTGTCCCTGCGTGGAGGTCGCTCGCTCTGTCCCGGGATTGCGCACCAACGGCGCCGCGGACGCTGCACATCTTTTCTCTCTCTCTCCCTCCACTGCCCTGAACCACTCTCACCTGAGAACAATGATCTAATCTACAGGTTCGGGGGGTTCAGTTTGCAACTCGTGCGTCCATCAGTGGTCGACCAATGTGTACCTGTGCATTAATCCCATTCATCCGCGCAGTTCAGCTGTTCCCCCTCTCTGCAGCTCTCCTCCAGCTGCAGCCTGCGTGCCACGAGCAGACCGTCCCTCCACCGTCCCACGCCGACGTAACTCACCCCCTCCTCCACCACCACCACCTCTCCTCTCTCCCTCTCTCTCTCTCTCCCTCTCCCTCTCTCTCACTCACTCACACTCACTTACACACACATCGTCTCTCCCCCTCAACGTGGTTGCCATCTAGTGTCTCATTTGTAGCCCCCAGACGCGACATGATGTAATGCAACCTGCTTCTTGACCACAGAAGGAAGTCGTCCCTGTAGTTTGAACACCTGAGCCTGGGGCGTGGGGGGCGAGTTGTACCGCTGCACCCGACAAACAGTTTATACTGATCCCCCTGTGCGCTTTGGTATCTTTATCTCCAACATCATGGTCTTCTAAGGAAGCAACTAGTTTTATTTATATCTACCTGCGTCGACAAACTCAGATCTCAAACAAAAGAGCGAACAGTAGACGACTTCTATACAACCCCCTCAATTGATCTATCGGTAAATCTATGGCTCCCTGGAATGGTTGCTAAGAGACATGTTGGGGTTTCTCTCCCTTCTGCAGCGTTCTCCACTCGGCAGTTAAGGAGTTAAGCGTTTGCTGTAAAAGCGACGCTGTCCCCTCACGTTGAATGTGCGAGATGGGCTGGCGAGGCTGCTGCTGGGTCCACAACAACACTGTGATTACACAGAGCTGCCATGCAGGCTCCTATCACGTGGGAGATTGATTGGATCATGTCACGCGCACTGCCTGCTCTGCTCTGCCTGTCTGCGCCGCATTAGATGGGAGCTGTCCAGTGCTGAAATAGTGCTGAACCTGCCTCCCTTTCTGCCTCACGCATACGCGCACATTCATATTCTTTCTTTTGTGGGACACCCACTGGCATGATGCATTCACTTGCCCCTATAACTCTAACCTTAACCATGCAACTGAGTCATTACCAAACCTAATCCTACCCGCACAGTCCAACCCCCTTTAAATAGCTTTTCAAAGTCATGTGGACGGAGTGACAGTTAGATAGATTTACTTTATTGATCCCAAATTGGGAAATTACAGTTTAAACAGGTCATTAAGGATCACCAGACTTACATTAAC
This sequence comes from Trinectes maculatus, assembly GCA_016785345.1. Taxonomy (NCBI): domain Eukaryota; kingdom Metazoa; phylum Chordata; class Actinopteri; order Pleuronectiformes; family Achiridae; genus Trinectes; species Trinectes maculatus. The sequence continues at coordinate 48,305 of JAFBJQ010000733.1, read as the reverse complement.
TGACTTATTTGTTTCTGATTAGGTTCACTGGGCTTGGTTTTCTCAGATTTCACATTAAAACACCTCTACATACATCTCTCAACACCTTACAGCACATATTATTATATGCTCTCTTTTTTTTACAGAAAATTGAATCAGTAATTGTTTTTATTTATTATTCAAGTTCACAGAAATATTATAACAGGACTGCTTAAATACTAAACCATGGAAGTTAAAATATTTTCTGTTTGTGTTACCACTCGTCGTGGTGAATTGTTCCACATTGTGGATGGGTGGCCGTGTGAAAGGGCAGCCTTTTGTCTTCGAAATGCAGGAAAAGCCGCAGTGATGCTGAATGAAAAAATGAGGCCATTGCCTTTCCTCTGGGCTACATAACTGGGAAAAATAATTTTAAATGTGATCTACTGTGCACAAGAGAGCATCATCATAAAACCAGTTTCAGTGGTAGCCTTGATTTTTTTTTTCTTCCTCCTCAGGGCTGTTAGGCCTCCACAGTGCCATTTGAACAGCGTAGTAGATGTACACTCATTTCTGTTGTTCACTGGAGATGGTAGGCAGTTACATGCAGACAAGGCCTGCAGCAAAAAACAAACAAACAAACAATCAAATCAGAAGACACCAAACAAAATTATGAAGCCTTTTTAATAAATTTGTCACAGGCTGCATTACAGGGCAACAAACAATGATTAGTAATTTTAATCACAAGGAAAACAAATCACAGCGCTGTTATGGTTGTGTGAGTGAAGGGAGGTGGATGAAGATTAAAGCAGACGTTAAAAAAAAAAAGAAAAACTCAGAGGCCCTTTGAGAAGGCAGTCAGTATGGAGGCTGGTATGAGGGTTGTGGGTGCAGGGCTTAATAAAGATATAAGATTTAATGAAAACAAACAAACAAACAAACAAACATGTGAATCTTCAAACACATGAAAATTTGATGACAACAAACAGACAGGCTTAGAAGATTTACAGCATGTACACATGTGGCGTGTGCAACATGCTTAATAATGCAAAGAATTTAATTAGTAATGAATCCTTTAGGAGGTTTTGCACATTCTCACAGATATATCCTGTCGGGTGTGAGGTGATACCTTGAGCTGTAATCACTCTGAATATCTCTGAGCAAGCCTGAGCAAGCGATACTCTTAATTTACACGTAACAAGGAAAAGGTATGAAACAACACTGAAAACGACCAGTACAGCCACATTTAAATAAAAATTACAATAGAAGAAGAAGCTTCACTGAATAATAGAGAAATGTGTTCTACTGTTCATTTCATCAGGCTGATAAAGTATAAACCAGTAAGGCAACAGATGGATTGAAATAAAAAATATTCTTGACAAAGTTGCACAGCAAATGTTGGCGTTTGACTCTGCACCCTTGTTTAAATCATCGTTATCAGGCGTGACGGACTGCTCTGATTCACTGAACATTCCCAAAATAAACAAATTTACGTATAAATACAGAACAGAGGGTTAAAGGAAGAGAAGGAAGAGAGTGAATCATGGATGAGACATTGTATTTATTGGCGATAGAACAAAATGTTTGTGAGTAATGGTGTAGGTGTGAATACAAAGTGTATGAACTTTCATGAACCAAATATATTCGTTTATAGAATTTGTCTATAAACGTCCGAGTCTGATCTGTGATGTGACAAGTGAGCAGTGAACCGCCCCACTCGAGACTGATTTGGAGACTCAGTGATGTCGTGATCATGGGCTTACTGATTGTTCTTGCTCATCTCACTCTATCATTTGACATATTTGTGTTTGATGATTTCCATAAAACAGTTTGCTTATTTTATCTTTTGAAATGTATATAACTGCTGCCATAAAAGTTAACTTTGCACTACTGATTTTCTTCTTAAAAAGATACTAAAGATAATCAATCTTATAACATCAACACATTTGTCTTGGCGTCCTGTTACATAAAACATAGTATGGTAACTCTGGCATTTCCTGCATAGAGAGGTGAAGTGAATATTTGCTTTGAAAGCTATTTTTTGTCTCCTCATTTACTTTCAAACCAAAAAACTCATAGCAAAGCACATTTTTCTCAGGAGAAAGTGCAGTTATTTGGTTTGTAAAGCAACTCTTGGTTTCACATTCAATTGAGCGCTCGCGTCTGTGGCACTCACTGTGATGTGAGCTGGGGGGGTCCAGAGCAAACCATCTATTGTAAAGTCCAGACAGGCTGCAACTGAAGCAAAAACTGTGCTGATTTGTAATATATCACACACACGTACACACACGCACAGACACAGCCTTGACAAAGATGTGGTTAATACAAACAAACATGCTTCCTATACAACGTTTGCCATACACAGTATTAGTAAGTGTTCCTTCCTTTCTGTTTTCCTTTATTATTCAGCAAGTGTAAATAAAGGCAGAAAAAGTTAAGTTAAGCTTAGCTCAGACCTAGTCTCAGTCTTACCAAGAGTTCTCTGTCAGCTGGTTGAATCCTGCTCACCCATTTATACAACACACTCTGATGTATTATGTTGTGCAGTAATAGCTCCCACACATTCCTTTACACAATCATTTATTTCTCACGATTATGCAGAATGTAGCCTTCAGGCAATAAATCGAGGTGATACAGAATTATAGGTCCGTGCAGCCTCTTAAAAATGTACCAATGTCACCACCTAGTGTCCTTATTGTTATATCATTAGGTCGAGTTTCATGGAACAGCTGGTAGATGGATTCAACAAAACACGTTCACATTTACACAGAACTAATGAAGAGGTGTCCATTCGATTTCATCTCTCTCTTTTATGCCAACAAAAATAATTAATGAGAAAATGTCCTTAAGCAACATAATCCAGCATATTTACGAATATTTATGTGTAAATACATATTTCCACGTCACATGTTTTGATCCTGTGACCCAGCTTTTGACGTCATTAAGATTAAACTCACTTTGCAGAATGCAAATATTTTTGTGGTCTGTGCAATTGAAGTTGTCCGGAGCCAAAATTCACGTCAGCTGTTTCCAGTCGGCGTGTTTTTGTGAACGTACCAGTCTCGCCCAATAAACATATTGAACGGAAAGATTAGCAGGTAATTGAACGGTTAATCGTTTTAGCACCAACTAAAAACGTACGTTTGCGCGGTGTAAACCTAGCAGTTATTTAATGTTAACACCGTGGAAGAAATCAATAGATGACTGAGCAGTATTCTTGCAGCAAATGCTCCTTATTCTGTCACAAATAGCTCGCTAGCTAGCGTTAGCCACTTCATTTCCTGAGTCAGAGTAGCAACTGACAGACTTTGTTTACGTTCGATCTTAACCGACATCGTCCTATATTGTATGTTTGCTTAATTGCAGCACAGCAGAGTGTGTTAACAGTGTTCAACGCAGGCGTTAATAACCTTTGTCACTGCTGTCTCGCCAGGTGATGGAGTTTGCAGAGCTGATAAAAACACCCCGGGTGGACGGGGTTGTCCTGCACAGGCCTTTTATGCCCACTGTGGAGGGGACTCTGTGTTTGACTGGTCACCACCTCATCCTCTCCTCCAGACAGGACAACACTGAGGAGCTGTGGCTGCTTCACTCAAACATCGACTCTACAGAGAAGAGGTGACGAGCCTCTCATTCACTGTAGCTTCTCAGACAAACTGCTGTTATATCAGTTATACTTACAACTTTACTGGCTTATGCATAAAATGTTGCTTAATGTAATTGTGTGTGATGAAAACGCTTGAGAAATAATTACAGTCTAAGGGAGGAGCTAATATGTTTTGACAGCTGTTAGACTAAATTAGACTCCACTCCTAATAAATTATAGATTTTCAATTATCGACAACATTATAGATTATTTTACTATGGAAATACTATTGTGTCTGTTTTTTATCTGAATTTTCAGATTTGTGGGGTCCATAGGAAGCATCATTGTCAAATGCAAAGACCTGAGGGTGATCCAGCTGGACATCCCTGGTATGGAGGAGTGTCTTAACATTTCCAGCTCTATTGAGGTAAAAACAATAGGCAGCACAAAGTAGTTGTGTGTAACTGTTGTTCAGTGCTAAATGTTCACTTTTAATACTGTGATTACCTGTACATAATCTTTGCTCCTTTGTATTTTTAGGCTCTATCCACACTTGATTCAGCCTCACTGATGTACCCTTTCTTCTACCGACCCATGTTTGAAGTCATTGAAGATGGCTGGAATTCTTTCCTTCCAGAGGATGTCTTTAAAGATTTGGAGTCCATGGTATGTTTCATACTTACATTAACCCAATCCCATGTTGAACTTGCTCAATAACCATCTAGTAACCTGTCACAAATCCTTTTTTTTAATCAGACTGATGAGTGGAGACTTAGTGAAGTCAACAAGGACTTCAGTGTGTGTCCATCATATCCCCCTCTAGTGGCGGTGCCCAAAGATATTGACGATGAAGCACTGAGAAAAGTAGCCACTTTCCGCCACAGTGGTCGTTTTCCAGTACTTAGCTATTACCATAAAAAGAATGGCATGGTAAGGACGTTGAGTTTTTATGTTTTTGACTGTTTTTGCCGTAAGTTATTTTTGGAAGATCTCAGTAACATGATGGCCGTCTGCACTATCTGCACCCTAAATCAATTCCACTTCTCAGGTGATGATGCGAGCAGGACAGCCTCTGACTGGAACCAATGGGCGACGTTGTAAAGAAGACGAAAAGCTGATCAATGCCACCCTGCGGCCAGGAAAACGTGGCTACATTATTGACACACGCACCATCAGTGTTGCCCAGCAGGCCAAAGCTCGAGGTGGTGGATTTGAGTCTGAGGCTAACTACCCCCAGTGGAGAAGGATCCACAAGACCATTGAAAGGTGGGTCATCACTGTGTCCACAAAACGGATAGAATTTTGTCCGTTACTTGCCTGTTGTGCCTGTTTTCTGTTATTTGTTTACACAATCAAATAGAATTCCATATGTATACACTGTTTTAAAATGTCTTTTCGACTTGTGACATATTTGTCATTTCCAGGGCTAATGTCCTCCAGGAGAGCTTGATCAAGCTGGTAGAAGCTTGTAACGACCAGTCACACAGCATGGACCGCTGGTTAAGCAAGCTGGAGGCTTCTAACTGGCAGACTCATGTTAAGGAAATCCTTACCACTGCTTGTCTGGCTGCCCAGTGTATTGACAGGTCAGAAAACTAACTTTGAATGTCTTTTTATACTGGTCCAGTAAATACCAAAGTTTAAGTAATACCTCAGTTCTTCTGCCCTTGCACATGTGATGCTCTCTTAAAAATATCAGTATAGCAATAGCAGACACTCTGTTAAACCTTATTGTGTGTTTTTTTCAGGGAGGGAGCATCAGTGCTCGTTCACGGTACAGAAGGGACAGACTCCACCCTGCAGGTGACCTCGCTGGCTCAGATCATTCTTGATCCATCCTGCAGGACCATCAGAGGCTTCCAGGGCCTAGTGGAGAGGGAGTGGCTACAGGTAAACTTCTCTCAGCTCCAAAGTAGTGCCCTAATTTTTGTCATCATTTCAGTATGACATGACAGTATTAATACTGAGAATTCACAATCCAACTGAAGTATAGTATTCTTAAACATGGGTATAGTAAGTGGTCTAGTAATTGTTGAAATGTTCTTTGCATTACTTTTTGTGACTCTTTTTAACTACCTGTCCAGGCGGGTCACCCATTCCAGCATCGCTGTGCGCAGTCAGCCTACTCCAATAACAAGCCTCGCCAAGAGGCTCCTGTCTTCCTGCTCTTCTTGGACTGTGTGTGGCAGATCCTCCGCCAGTTTCCCTGCTCGTTTCAATTCAGTGAAAGCTTCCTGGTGCTGCTCTTTGAACATGCCTATGCCTCTCAGTTTGGTACTTTCCTGGGCAACTGTGCAGCTGAGAGGTAATTCTCTACAACAAGCCTACAATATGCAACTGATTTTTTTTTTCTGGAAAAGAACATTTTCTCTAACTTGTTTATCATTCATATTTAGATCTGTTAATGACACTACATAACACTAATACTCATCCGTTTCATAGAGCCAAGCTGTCTCTGCCTGAGAAGACTGTCTCGCTTTGGTCGTGGGTGAATCGACCCCAGGAGCTGGAGCGCTTGACCAACCCGCTCTATGAGGCCAACAGTCTTGTGATCTGGCCCTCTGTGGCCCCACAGAGTCTGCTGCTATGGGAAGGTAAGGTTCAAAAGACATGCAGGTACTGACTATGTCTCAAAAATTAACTGAACAACTAATACCATCATGAATGTGGAATAACCTTGCATACCTTGCTCAGCTTCTCACCTGTTATAAAACTTTTGCTCGGATAAATTTTCTGAATGTTCATCAGAAGGGGGCGCCATTCATTTCACCGTGTGAACCACTACTACCTTGATTAATATAGTAACAGTGCGTGTTCCAGTTTGCATACCATATGTGCACAGCTTCAATCAGTTTTCACAACACAATAAACAACACGGTATGTGTTACATGAAGAGGTCCTACTTTATGTAGTGTAGTTTGCCTTATGTAAAGTTTTTACTCTCATTTGGCTTTGAGCAACTTTAAAATTTTCAACATTACTCAAATTCTGTTCCCAAGAGCTCAGGAAACTGTGTTTGCTTAGTGTGTTTGCCCTTTGTTGCCCAGAGGGATTCCTAACTGATACCTGAGCTTCCTAACATTGCATAGTGACGGTAATAGTTCACTAGCAGTCAAATGACTATTCATTGCCTTGTGGCACATTCTCATTTAGAGCTTTAATACATTTGACAAAGTTTATAAAGATTTTATACCGCTGTCCAGTGATATATGTTCATTTTAAATCAGGGATTACAGGCGATGATATAGATCCAGCAGTGTCTTGTGCCCCAAATACATTTACCAGCATTTCTTGCAAGTTCTGGGAAATGAAATGACTTCATTCAATGCGACAGACTTATTGGGTAATTTTGATTTCCTTCAGACTATGTGCGTGGGGGTTTCCAAGCAGATAGCTAACGTTGTGGATTGCAGATAGCTAATGTTGTGGACTGTGGGTTCAGTGGTATTAACGCCATCTGTTTAATGATGCTGAGTCTCATATCTGCTAAATGTGAAGGTCATTCAACAAGAAAAGTTTGAGGGCGGTCAGTGGGTTCAGACGTTTCTTTGTGAGGGGCCTCCTTCCTGCCTAATGCCCCGGAGACACACCCTCCTTCTATATGTATGTGTATGCTATGTGTATGTGTAACAGAGGATAGCCGACTGAGGCATGTATAGGCAACAGACAAATTGCTTATGTAACTCTTTCACTGAGAACGAAGCACACCGCTGGACCAGTTTTGGACCAGTGGAATTTCTATTCTGTAGTTGTTGACTCGAATGAGCAGTGGTGGTGTGTAGGGGGAAAAAAAAACGTTCTTCCACCACATACTCATGATCACCATCCTGTATATAGGAATATGGAAAGTAAGTATGCCCTGACACATAAGTTCCTGCATCATTTGAGTGGATTTACATCATATATGAGTTAAATACTGAGCATTAATCTCATATGTTATACCTTGTAATGTAATACAGTGTAATTTAATACAGGTTCCACCCTTGCTCTCTTTCTGTTGTGAAAATATTTGTGTCAGTCAGACACACAGAAGCATTTTCTTCCAGTCGACCTGAATTCATAAACTGTCCTTTCTAATTTGCAGGCGCAAAGTAAAAAACAGCCCAGTGTTAGAGCTGGATAATTGGTCATTACTTAATAATCTCTTTCTCAATAGTAGTCATGGTTCATAATGAAACTGGACTGGATGTGATGTTTTTTTTATCTCAAGGTAGATTTCACTATTTATTTGAGGGGAACTTACGCATATTGATAAATCACAAAATTATTTGGTGAGATGGGTGACATTTAGTTAAGTGCATGCTCAGTAAACACCTGTTATCGCTGGATGTTTCATTTACCTGACCCCTGATCGGAAAACCTCTGGTCATCTTGAAACTCTTGCTCTAATTGCGACAGATGAGTCAACTCACACAGTATGTGAATTGCACATCTCTGGTTTCACTTGTCCTTTCTGAAAATTTGACATATACATCTGCCCAAATACCCCATCCATCATGTGTTTAAGAGCAGTTTCTACTTCACCCATCATGTGTTTAAGAGCAGTTTCTACTTCACCCATCATGTGTTTAAGAGCAGTTTCTACTTCAAAAATAGATAAAGAATAAGAAATTGTGTAATAAGATGTTCTTTTGTAATAGGGTTTTCTTAGGGTGTATCAATATTGCCCTTTTCTGTTTGACAATAGGAGTGTTCCTTCGCTGGAACCGCTCGTCCAAGTGTTTGGATGAAGCCTATGAGGAAATGGTACATATAATTGAATACAACAAGGAGCTGCAGAACAAAGTAAACAGCCTGCGCAGACAGCTGGCTCAGCTGGAAACTGACGATTCCCTCCTTCCAACACCGTAGAGAAAAAAATGAGACGTGAAAGGTAATGAGATGAAATGAGTAAAAAAAAAAGGAGAAAATGTGGAAATCAAACCAAGTTAAGTTTTTAGCATCATTAGGACAAAAATGTGTTTGTTTTTTTAATTCAAATGAAATTGGGCGCTATACCTTCAATAACTTCACCCTCCTCCTCTTTACTGGAATTCATTTAGTCACATCAACGTGACTGAGACTTCCATGAAATGTTGCGCATTCTATCATTTTTTTGGTTTTTAGGAAAAAGAGGGAAAAAAACGAGAATCACTGCTGCAAGCGGCAGTCTCACAGGCCTTGATTAACAACATTCAAGCAGGCCAAACAGAAAACTAATTTTGTAGTTATAAGTTGGTATGCTGGTAAAGCAAGCTGGATCTGTCATTTATATCAACAAATATAACTAATATTGTGTGCTCTTGGGCATTTATCTTGTTTAGGGAAGATATATGTGGGCTATATGTGGCATTGGAGATGTTCACTTTTCACCAACCATCCTACTGGATGTATACACCAATGAAGCAATGCAGAGTAACTATAGCAACATATAGGGTGCTGTAAGGCAGCATGTGACTTTGCCGCACGTTAAGATGATATAATAAGCGTAGGAAGGGTCAGCACCTATTGTACTGCACAGTGAGAGGGGAGGCTTGTTTAATGCAATTCTGACCAAAACATGATTGTTGTACGTTTGTCAGATCATTACTTTACATTCCAATTAGTAGCGCGGCCACATAGATTACACAGACAAGGCACAGTAAACTTTATTGAATGAAACCTCATAAAACTACAATGCCTGCTCCTTTTTTATTTTATTAGCCATAATAGAAAACTATTATAATATGTTTGTGCCTTTATTATGCCGTATTGAGGGTCTTGTTTTCCAGTAACAGCCTGATTATCAGTGGGACTTGACAGAATTGATCACAGGGAGGTTCATCGACTTCATGGGAGAATTATTTTAACAACCAAACATTTTGGTAGCTAAAGTTGTATAAAAACTGTTGCGTTCAAATACCTTATTAATTGAGATGCATATTTGATGTCTTGTGGTATAACATTCAAAACGAATGCACTTTGAAAGACATTTCAAATTGTATGTGTATATACGATTGAAGCCATTATACTATACTACAATATCAGAAATATACTCTTTTAATTATACTTTTCGTACTTAACATTATTTTCCATAAGTGTTCATCAGGAGTAGCCGCAGTGCTCAATAAATATCTTAATATTAAATGGAAAATATCAATGTATTGAACAAATTCAAATTCCAAATTTTTATTACACACAACCCTGATTGGTGGTCTGAAAGAAAGAAGTTCACCTGTAATTGGAGAAGCAACTAAATATGTTTACAACAACTTGACCTAAATTTCCCCTACTTTGTGACATTAAATCACATTTTTCGGTGAACTGTTTGGGCTCAGTCAGCCTAAAAATAAAAAGAACATGCTATGCTATATATACCATATTTACATAAATATATTTGTTCTTGTTTTGCCATTTAGATGAAGCATTTTCATCTGCTTGTTGCCATGTCGCCTTTGTGAAACTTCATGTGCTGCGCTTCAGAAATTATGTAATAGTCACACTAATCTGATTCCAGCCACTACACTCAGCTGCTTTGTAAAGGGAATGTTTACGTGTATATTTCATATCTGCACTATGTACGTAGTAGCCCTCTGCTAAAGGCACCCTAGACACCCTAGCTTGATGCTATTTGTGAGCATAAATGGATCAGTGAGGTTAACTACGGTAATGTGTCTGTGGTGATTATAAATGTATGTCTTGTCTCTCACTTCAAATGGTTCTCGCTTGAGCAGAAAGTCAACAAAAATGCTAAAAGATTATCAGCACTGTTGACAAACGATATTTTTGTTTGTTCTAGTTGAACATTATCAATTTTGTGCAATGCTGTACTGTGAAATGTGAATTCAGAATAAGCATTTTTTTTTCTGTTAAGCTGCATTATTGTGAATATGGGTAATTTTTTTTAAGTTTTCAAGGCATTAAAAATTATAGCACAAGTTTATTGTTGGAATTATTCAATGTGTTTGGACTGGTTATGATTTCAGTGCTAGAACAGCTCATTTTGAATGACTTTCACTGATCAGTGACAAAGAAGCAGCTGTCTACTAATAACGTCAGGTGGCAGAGAACACAGTTTTCCCATACCTAAACCTCTGTATGGTTTGTTCAGAGAGGGATAAACAGCAACTGTCTGAATACGCTATGACCAAATGACAATTTGATGAGATGACTAAAGAATAAATAGCCCACAGATCAGCTGCTACATTGAGCCATGTGATGGTGAGATTGTTTACAGTGCTTCACTCTCGTCTTTCTCTACATGACCAGAGTACATCAGTTGGGTTGTAAATCCTTATTTGAAGGGTCTATAGAAAATGGTTCCGGATTATTAAATTTCATATATATTTCAAACTCTGTGGTCACACAGTTGTGAGGTGACATTCTTTATCCTTCTTCTCACGTACTGGCTAGGAAAGAGGAGCAGAGGATTGTGATTTTCTAATTTCATCTATGTGAGGCAAAATAATGGTGACTTTCAGAAGTGGGATTAGATCCAACATCTACTCGCTGAACTACTACATTTGTTTTTTTCTGAAAGTGTGTCAGTTTACTGATTAACTTGTTTTTGAGTAAGTTGATTCCTTTGCTGGGATGACGATGGTGGGGTGTGCTCTCGTCTACCACTCACATATAAGCACAGGGCTTAAAGCCCACCCTTTGCCTGCTCCACTCAGAGACATTCCTGAACCTCTCTGGCTCTCCTCTATCTTCTGCAAACAAACATGGACGTCAAACAGAGGGCGTGTACGTGCTCACATCATACGTCTCTGAGGCCACCTGTAAATATAAATGATTCTGTTACATTGAGTCAAAGAGGTTGTAGGGTTTCACCACTCAGTTTCACAGCCCCTAAAACCTGCAGGGATTTAATTGTCCAATCATTATAAGTGTTTGATGAGAAAGCTGCAACAGGTTGATCAGCTGCTTTGCCTGTGGAGCCCCACTACTTTGAAATTACTCATTGTCTCTCCACAGTATTTGTATAAGCCCCTTATGTATATAAACACATGAGCTCATTTGTTTCAAGGTGTCCTGCTTGTTATTGACACTGTGCTTGAGCTCACGCTCACCTGTTGTATTGTGCAATGTTCAAGACCCAGAGAACTTTATTCCAGATTCAAAACTATTTCCCAAAGAAACAACAAATATATCAGTCTATTGTGGGAATGTGTCTAAATCTAAACAACAAACTTAACACAACGTGCAGCACAGTCAACTATATTTATAATTATACTGCCGTATTTTATTTTATTTTTACTTTACTTTACTTTACTTACTAAACTAAACTAAACTAAACTAAACTAAACTAAAATAAAATAAAATAAAATAAAATAATTTCTGTATCCACTGCGCCCTTAGACCCAAAACCAGTCACCACTGTTTCTGAGTCAGTCTTATGGAGAAATCACGTACACTCCCCAACCCTGTACCCTTGTGCTGACCCGGCCCTCAGACACAGCTCTGATCCGGGACGCCCTGTGGGAGTGGTCTGTGAGGCGGGACCGCACCTCCGCGCCTCCGCCAATCAGGGACAAGCCGGCTTCCGCTGAAACCAGATGGCTGCTGATATATAGACGCAGCTGATGCAACACTGCTCTGAGATAACACCGGCGTCAGGCCACTCGAGCAGCTCGAACACACAAGCCGCATCTTCCATCTTCTTACTCGGTCACTCACACAGGACTCCGGCTGCTTCTCCTCCTGTTGATTCACCGGTGAGTAAAACGACTACTTACATATCTCCTACTATTAGTCTCACTCACATTCAAACCAATGTTTCAATTTGATTCGTAAATATGATCAAGGAGAAAATGTTTCTTTTCATTTTAAATTTTAATATAATTTGTTGTGTTTGTTTGGTGTGCTTTATGTTTTGTTTTCTTATTATTTTTTGTTTAAATAAAGTTTAAACAAACAAATCATAAATGTAAATCGGGTTTAGCCTGATCAGACATCTCCCGGAAATTCGCTTCACCTCACTCGGTGGTTTTTATTTGGGTGTCAGACCATCTGCTGCTTGTCCTCACTCTTGTCGCGTTACGCGCGTGCGTCACCGCCACCACGTCCCGGGTCCACGTGGAAAAGTCGCCAAATTAAATAAAGACGCTTCCATGACGCAGAGCATCAGCCAGAGCTGGGGCCTCCGCGGGGCCCCCGCCCCCACACTCCACTCAGCGTCGGCTGGAGTGGCCTACGTGGTGTTTACGTATGGCTGCATGTTGGTACAACAGTGAAGGGGACACGCGGGGAGCGGGGTGGAGAGAGTCGGTGTCAGACACAAGGAGGAACAGGAGCGCGTTACACTTCCGCATTTACGTTCACGTTGTTTATAACCACCGCTTGTAGTAATAACAGTGCATTTGATGTGAATGTCCCCACAAGGAGTTCACATGTTATAAATAATATCACCACTGTGCTGCTCCTGCTTGAATGGCACTTTACGCCCTCTCTCCTGATTGGCTCCCGGTGAGGGCAGGGCAGTATAAATACACACTAACTTCTTCTCCTCCTTCCTCTCTTTGGAAAATCCTCCTGTCGGTAAGTCTCTTAGAGAATAGATGCGAAGCGCAGAAGCTGAGGCTGATCCGTTATTAACCACAGCTTTTCCTTTAAAATAATAATTAAAAAACATTGTTACTGAAAAAAGCATTGTTATTATATGTAGGATCACACTCTTTTTTTAGGTCTTTTTAGCCTGTTGCATGGGTTAGTATAGTGCAGTGGAGTGCATGTTGAAGTGCATGTCTGCAGTTGATTGGATAAATCTGTAAAAGGTGAACAGAGTGTTTAAGTATGTGTGTGTGTGTGAGTGAAAGGCAGAGGATAGAAGGTCTGGCGTTGCTATGCGCTGTGGAGAGCTCTGCTGTGTGTGTGTGTGTGTGTGTGTGTGCCTATGTGGACACAAAAGCCACTGCAGAAAACTGTAGCCAACACAAGTCTTCAGTGGTGAACTTGTTAGTTTGACTTTTTCTTTTTAGATTTTCTAAAAAAAAAAAAAAATTCCATGGTGGATTGAGAAAGGATTAAATAAAACTTTTGGGTGTGTGTGTGTGTGTGTGTGTGTGTCTTGGCGCCTGGGGTCTGGAGAGGAGCCCACAGATCCTCGTGCCTTGGCCAGAAAAACTCATGGTGGAAAAAAAAAAAGGGCCAGCAGGCAGCTTCAGTAAAATACATTAAAAACCGTATAGGTGGCTTTCAGTAAACAAGTGAGACTTAGCTCTTTTTAAAAAGGGAAAAACTTGGAATCTGCCCTGAAGTCAATCCAAAGCCTGAATGTCATATTTTCTCCTGTTTTTTTTTTTTTTTTTTTTTGCATCTGCAGGTACCAACATGACTGTTATCAGAAACCTCAGCAAGGTGGCCAAGCAGGCTCTGCTCGGCACCCCTGGCTGCAGCTGCCAGCCCCTCATGGTGGCTGTACGCAACATCAGCTTCTCCCCAAGACAGGTGACATCAGACGCCAGCTTCCACTCTGTGTCCTTCTCAGAGACGGACCACCCCAAGGTGCTCATCACAGGTAGGCAGCCGCTGGACCACCAGGTTTTTTTTTTTTAGGTTTGGCAGTGAGAGTAGAAATATACCAATTAAAAACGAACACAAGTGACGTGACCTTTTTGGTTTTATGGCCCACTCTCTTCAGTTATTTGTCTCCGTGGAAACCAGCACTGATCATTACTGGCTGCTGCTGCCTCAATGTGCAATGATGCCTAGTGTCTCTGTCTCTCTCCCTGTAATTCAGGTGGACTCGGTCAGCTTGGGGTGGGGCTCGCCAAAATGCTGAGGTAAAAAAACAAACAAACTTTAAAACTGACAAACATCTAGATTGCAATCAAACAAATATGTTGCAACAATTCGATTTTGAAAATAGTTTTCTAAGTTGTAACAAATTTTCCTGCTCTACAGGAAGAGGTTTGGAAAGAATAATGTCATCCTGTCTGACATCAGGAAACCTCCAAGCAATGTTTTCCACAGTGGTGAGTAAAGCTATATACATTAATATATTAGTATTGAATTCAGTTTCTGAAGTTTTCACAGTGTTTATCTGTGTTTCACTGCATGACGCAGCACAGTTTCTTAGGTGTGGAATTTGATAAGAACATACACAGACATTCATTGGATTGAATGTGAACCGATTTTTTTTTCTCTCTAATCTGAAACGACTTGATAAGGGAAAGGGGTGCGGAAGCTTCTGCAGATCTTATTGATTTTCGTTACTGTGCTCAGGAGGGTGTCAGCTTTTTCTGAAAAATGTCGTTGAAATTCTGCTAATCAATATGTGACGCATGGTAAATCCAATCAGCCAGTGTCGACTAATGAGCCGTGAAAGAGACGGACTCCAGCTGTAAACAACACTGTACAGGGAAAAATACATTTAGGAAAGAAACATAAATGCGGAAGAGCTGCAAATTGCTGTTAGTGAATTGTATTTTAAAGTTGATAAAACACTGTATAATTTCTGTCCCCATCAGGCCCCTTCATCTATTCAGACATCCTGGACTACAAGAACCTGAGGGAAATTGTGGTGAACAATCGCATCACGTGGCTGGTTCACTACAGCGCCCTCCTCAGTGCTGTTGGAGAGGCTAATGTTGCCCTGGCACGCTCTGTTAACATCACTGGTGAGTGATACATATAAACAACTTTCCTCTTTTGTGACTTCCTTTTAAGTACTAATTTAATGAATTTCCTAATTTCAAGGATTTATTTTTTTTAATATTTAGGGCTTCACAACATCTTGGACATTGCAGCAGAGCATGGTCTTCGTCTGTTTGTTCCCAGCACCATCGGTGCCTTTGGACCCACTTCCCCCCGTAATCCAACACCAGATCTTTGTGTGCAGAGACCTCGCACAATCTATGGTGTCTCCAAGGTCCACGCTGAGCTAATGGGAGAGGTGAGGCCTCAGATCAGTGTACACAACCCGACAACAATCCCTGATACCTCAGCAAGTTATCATGGCTTAAAGATGTCCACTGGTTTTTGTAGTTGATGCCACTGATATTTGATCTTAGAAAACAGAACACCTCCCACATACATTTGAAAATACACACACACACACACACACGCACGCACATATATCGCATTTAAGTGGCTATAATTAGTTTCTGTTCTGTGACAGTACTACCACCACCGCTACGGCCTGGATTTCCGTTGCCTCCGCTACCCAGGAATCATCTCTGCTGACTCCATGCCCGGAGGTGGCACGACAGGTGAGCGGGGTTCATTTCCACAACCTTGTATGAGGCTTCAGTTTTAATAAATGCCTATTTCTGTACCGCTCCGGTCATGCCAAGCGTTTACGTAACCGACTACTTCAGAAGAGTTGCCTTAACTTGCTTTTCTTTTTAGGCCTGCAGCTAATTCATCACGCTGCACTACCTCTGTATTTTCACTTGTCAGAACTACTTTTTCAAAAATACCTCCGCGCTTTAGCACCTCCAGGCGTTTTCCTGCAGAACTAAGGCAACAACCTTTTGTCTCTCTGCTCAGACTATGCCGTCCAGATTTTCCACGACGCAATCAAAAGCGGCAAATTCGAGTGCAACCTGAAACCGGACACGAGGCTGCCCATGATGTACATCGACGACTGTCTCCGGGCCACCCTGGAAGTGATGGAGGCGCCAGCCGATACGCTAAGCATGAGAACGTACAACATCAATGCCATGAGCTTCTCCCCCGAGGAACTGGCCCAGGAGCTCCAGAAGCAGATGCCTGAGCTGGAAGTCACGTATAACGTTGACCACGTCAGACAGGCAATTGGTAAGTCGCCACTGAACCTTGCCACAACTGGTGAATATGGGGGGGAAAATCACAACAAATGGATTTACATTTCTCATATTTATCATATATCATCTATCTGTCACTCTACAGCTGACAGCTGGCCGATGAACTTTGATGACTCCAATGCACGGAGAGATTGGGGCTGGAAACACGACTACGACCTTCCAGAGCTCGTCCAGACGATGCTCAACTACCTGAGTGGGGAGACGCGCATGGCTCGTGTTAACTGAGCACCGCTCCGCTCTGTGTATTGTCTCAACGTGAATTATAGACTGACCAAAGAGAACCGAGGGACATGGCTTGTACATGTTGTTCCCTCACTTCTCTCTGTATAAATGACGGGGCGGAGCTGAGTGCTCTTGCCTGGTACAAGCCTATCATGTGTCCAGAATGTAGATGTCAGCGCAGGCTAGACAGTCCTCCCTGCTCCTGCCTCTCCACCCTTGCTTTGCTCTCTTTTCCCTTTCACTCCTTGGGAATGTGGGTGAAGAGCAGCCTGTCAGTGGATGGCTGTCGCCAATGTCTGATAACAATGTGCCCTGTGAAAAGCTCTCTGGCTAAAAGATGACTTGCATGTTAATGAATTGCTTCGGAATTTGCAATGTTTTCTGATCTAAAACGTCTACCAGGAAATGTTGCATGGTGTATGTGTGTTTCTTCCAGATCAGGGCTGTATGCCAAAATCTCTATGAATTGTCAACGTTTCACACACTGAGGGACTAAAGCCCTGTGGCTAAAATCAACTTTGGATTGAGGGTTATTCAAAAACACATGTTGTTTCCTTTGCACTTTAGATGAATCTCTCTGTCAAAATTACAGACAAATAAATGAGCCCGTGGAGGCAAATTCTGAGAGTGCATCTGTATTTTGATAATTCTTTCAAAGTTGCTCTTCTGTTTATTCCACATGTCATAATTTATTCTATCTGTTGGTATTAAATGTTTGGGAACTTCAGGTTCAGTGTTTCTTAAACTTTTTTGTATTTCTGCCCACCTTGTTGTGTATGTGTGTGTGTGTGTGTGTGTTTATATATATTTTCATCAAATCTGGGATTTATCTCAACATAAACAAGAAAACTGACTCTGTGCCACGTTTGTGTGGTTTCTGTGTTTCAGCTTCCACCTTCTGTAGAAAAAAATGTCTCAATGGGTTTTCGTAAAAAGGTTCAGGAAGCTGTCCAATTACACAACCAGCTTTGAAGATTAAACCTTTTCTAACATGGCCCTTTCTGTTTCTGTCGTCTTCTTCTCCACTTCGCACCATGAGAACATGCAATTTAATATCTCACAACACCAATCTCTTTTTTTCCAAACAAACAATATTAGTGGTGGAGTGTACCACACAGTACACATTGTTCTCATAGTTAAACTGTGAACATAGATCTATCCCCAAAGAATGATGGTTTGTCCTACTGGTCATACTGGTTTGTTAGTGTTACAAACTGCTGAGTATCAGATAACACTTGCACTACTGGAAGCGGTTTAAACCACTGAGCAGAGCAGATGCCTCATTTGTTTGTGTTGTGATCTTGATGTCCTTTTTACTGGTTAGAAATGGTCAAATGAAGTGACTGACACGATTTCAAAACAAAAACGTTCTAGTTCACTTCACGTTTCACTTCTTGCGGCCATCTGCGTTAAATAAAACAGAAATATTCACCCTGCATTTTCTGCACTTCGTGCACAGGTTGATACTTGTATATTCTCACTGCTCCAAGGAGCATGTAGGTATTTGCTGACGCGGCACCTTGTGTATAAGCCTGAGCATGCTCTGTTAGCAACTGATAACGGATACAGTATATGATACAGTGTGTGATCCATAAATAGTGGAAATTACACTATTCATGGATCGTTATGATGGTGTGCCTGCTTGGAGATATGAGAAAACATAGAACTGTCTATCTATCTATCTATCTATCTATCTATCTATCTATCTATCTATCTATCTATCTATCTATCTATCATCTGCTTTGCCTAACTCTCCTCTGTGCAGATATGATTCCTCTTTGCAAATTCGCTTCGACACTTAACACTTTTTGTCTCATGCAGTTAAACTGATGGACATTAAATGTCAGTTTTGTGATACTCAGAATAATCAGGCGCAATTAGGGAGAGATTATATATGAGATATCAATGCTACAGCTTTATGGTCCCAAAACATGTACAGAAATAAGACAATGTGTATTCTCTTTATGTGAATGATCAATTATTTGACTGTGTTCTAGTCGAAATAACAAAACTAAAACTAAGATGGAAATAGCTAGAATGGTTGAATTAGAGGTTAACGGATGTGATGCGTATTCATTCTGTGAAAACTGAGTTTTCAAGAAAAGGGAAATTAATGAACTTTTAGAGAAGGGTGAAGAAACCAGTCTGTTTGTATTCTTACACCCTGACTCTACAATTCCTGTAAATTATGCAATTACACGAGACTATTTTGAAAAAGGGAAGAATGATTCAGTTAGAAACCAGATACCATACACTGTACCTGACAGACATAAGCAATGTGCAGTCTACTCCCAGTTCCCAGTTGAGCAAAGTGCCCCCTCAGCACATCAATAAACGCACTAATCCAGAGCTGTTGTGGTTCCTTCACCATAAACTGTAACCCTGAGGACAGCCCTGTCCTCCACTACACGCCCCATAGCCTTTCTTCAATTTCTCTGAGTCAGGAATTGCAGCTGTTCCAGGTGACCTTGTTTGGGTTTGTGTCACAGCTGTGCTGCAGGAAGAAAGAGCACAGGAGGCAGATAAAGTGGCTGAGTGCAGAGTGAAATTTCAATTCATTCAGCTAAAATCAGTGCCAAGTTAGTAGGGGCTCCATTTTCATTCAGTCTCAGTCATGGGCCACTGGACCTGAAGAGCATGCAGGCGTTCAGCTGAACACTACATGATCTCTCCTCCCTAATTAGTCAAAGTGTGTCAATAAAACTGCGGGGGGGTGCGCTGCTCTATAATTTCCTCATTAAAAATCACCAGAAATTGTGTGCAAGTGTTTTCACACATGCACACAACTCCAAAGAGGAATGATTTCACATCCAGTAATCGTTGTACAAATATTGCTATCTTTGATGATTTGGCAGCTTGCACAACTGCGATTACAAAATAAAGTCATTGCAATGTCAACCCCCAAATGAAAAAGAACTCAGATGTTCCATGTTAGATTGTTCCATGTTAGAATGAGTAATGGTGGCATTTTCAGCGTTGAAGTTTACGCAGTGACCAAACAGGATGAACAGGATGTGATGATGCGAACAGTAAGAGAAATGTCGCCATCGCCATTGTTCAAAGGCCCTTTAAACAAGAGTTTACGTAACTTGTGTTCTTTCATATGTAAATTAGCAGTGCACACAGGAGTTTAACAGAAATGTACATATGCAAATGAGTATCAACGTTTGCTCTGAATTTACATTCTAGCTCTCATTCAGTTTTCTGAGTGTCTCTTTGCAGATGTAGCTGAGTGGATGGCTGCATATTGAGAGTACAGCCTACTGGTGACCGATGTATGAATGGGAAAAATAACGTTTCGTTTAGGATTTGTAAAACAGACATGTGCAAACAAATGCAGCACGTATTGTACGTGCAGATCCTCGTTCAAGGTGAAATGTTTTCATGCACATGTTTAGCGTGCCTGTAAATGAATGTGGCTGAACATGAGGGTGCTTCAGAGACAGAGGTTTCCCAGAAAAGGCACTGGAGGGTGGAGCAGCTTTGAAGCGGAGATAAAGGGCCTTACTTTTTTGGCTCCACGTTCTGGGCCGTGCAAGGGAAAACTTACCTCTTATGTAAGACGTCTGCACACACTGGAGCAGGCCCGTCTCACGCTGGCCAATCAGAGCACGTAACCTAGTCGCCTGGGCCCCCGTGTTTTGTTCATCATCGTGTAATAAGATTCGCACAGCGTGCCGCGGCTCGGGCGGGGGGTGCGACTGGGCAGTGGGACAAAAATGCCATAATACTCTGTGCCACAGCTGTTATTCCACACGGAGACCTGTTGCTATGGTAAAGGAGGCCGAGACCCAACCACCACCTCCCCACGCTTGAACCACAAAAGAAATGTAAAGGCTTACACTATAGAGTATATCACATCCTTATAGTTTCTGGCTTTCAGCCACCTGAGTCGTAACAGTAGAGTCTTGTGACTGCAGTAGTCCTCGCTAGTGTTTTTGGAGTTTTACTGTTTGCATGTTGTATGATTTTGTGTTTTTATGCTGCCTTGCAGCTAACAGAATGTCCTCTTTGTGAAATGCGTTTGGAAAACATTTAATTGAACTGCTCCGCAGATCCGGAACAGGAATGATGCTGCTGATGGTCAGGGAATCGATTCTGACCGTGGGATCAGGGTCACATTTACGAGCCCAATAAATCAGTGATCGGCTGTAAATTTTTAAATGATAGGTTTGACCTGATCTGACCTTTACACAAAGTGCTTGTGACTGGTGCATACTGAAGCTGGGGGAAAATAATGATGGTAAGGTAGGGTGCAGTGACACTGCAGAATATTGGGAGCCTATTCATAAGCTTCTTTGTTGGTGTCTCTGGTGTAATCAGTTGACTAAATACACTCTCACCGAACCCTTAGGCTTCTGTTACACAACCTCACCTTAATTCCTGCTTAAGGTGGTAACATTAACCACACAGTTTTCACATAATTGAGTTTAGAATCATAAGATTAGTTTGGTCATTTTTTCCTGAGGTTATGGCAGGTTTGAAAATGTTCTCACCAAACCTATATGACACAGGTAACTTAAGGGCAACATTCAGACCTGCAAAACAGCCTCCTGTAAAGGAATAATAATGATGCCAGACTGTCAGGTAGTAAAACCTGATGGTTGTGGCTGCTCTAGGCTTGATACCATAACACCCTGAGCAACCATAAGTAAGAGAAAAGCATTCGTCTTTGAGCATCCAAGAAACTGTCACTGTCATTACAGTGATTAAAATCCACAAACGTAACTGTGGTTAATACAATTATCTTTCAACAGGGAACTTTATCTTTCCCATTAAGGCTTAAATGCCTACGTGATTATTTAGACGAATGTGTTGTCTCTCTTTTTATTGCTCTGTGGTGCAACCTGCTGTTGGTGGCAAAAAGGCTTGTAAAATATTTAGGCTGATGTGAGTGTATGAAGTCAGAGAATACAAAATCATGTCCATCTACTTCCTTGCTTGAGGTTCTGATATCTCTCTCTGGAAGCAGCTCTGTACCAAAAGATTACATCTTGTTAAGGGATATTAATACAAAAATATTTTTGCGAAAAGTATGATGCCTGCATTTTCTGCAATACCTTTATTTATTTATTTATTCGTTTTGGGTGAATTGCTGCTATGATACCAGCTCTAGTATTATTGGACCATAGGTTCCACTGTGCATGCGCTCGAGTATGGGTTCCTATGCGTGTGTGGCGCCCTCTTTTGGGAAACAGAATTACTTGCAACGCAAAAATAATTTTATCATAATTTGTGAAAAATATAAACGACTAATTCTTGCACTCTGGAACGTATGGAATACGACTCGCATTTAATACTTCTTTTTAAGTGTACGTTTTACAATAATCCACGCGCGGGGCTCACACATTGTGTTCAGGCATTTTACCGGAAGCCTTGAAGATGATTTAGGACCCCAAGATGTCTATGCTCGCAGAACGTATGTCAGTTTCTTCTCGAGTTTAAACAAACATTTTCTATTTCCCCATCTGTAAATATATGCATGCACATGTTTTGTGTTCACGCAAATTCGTTGGTTATTCCGGTAAAGATATTTTTCTATGACATCATTCAGTATTTAGTAGCTGTTAAAGTATACCGGTAATTAGCATTAGCATTAGCGTTAACTAGTGCACTCTTTGTAAACACGTGTTCTCTGTGGTAGTTCTGATCTACCGTAACTCGTTATCGGCCTAGTTGTAGGTTAATGTATCGTCATTATTATCTGAACAATTGTTTATTTAATAGAATCCCATTTTAATCAAACTCACCAGCTGTGCCACACTGTTCTTTTGACATATGATCGGAAAATTGCGTTTTGTCTTACTGTCACAGCAAGTCAGCTGTCACTGTTCTCATACACTACACCACAGTGAAACCAGCGTTTTACATTGTTATAAAATGGATGTGTAAAATTCAAAGGCGTTGTCATGGTGTGCATGTTACAGTGTTTTGTTGGTGCTTTATTGGAAATGTGTTCAGTTTGTTTTGTAGAATATATTAATACTTATTTAGATTCTGCACAATAATTAGTTTTCTGCATGAATTAGTCATTGTCAGACACTTTCTCTTTTACCTTTAAATGTAATAATAATGTTGCTTTTTCATTGTTCAGCCCGGAGGAAGCAGAAGTGGTCTGTTGACCCCAGGAACAGCACGTGGAGTAATGATGATTCCAAATTTGGTCAGAAAATGCTGGAGCGAATGGGCTGGTCCAAGGGCAAGGTAGAAATGGATCTTCGTTGTTTCTGTTGGTGTCTTTTTTAGATGTGGGCTTGGGTAAGTGAACATCAGTGTCACATATGTCTTCTCCTTCATATGAAGGGCCTGGGCAGGAGTGAGCAAGGTTCCACTGACCATATCAAAGTAAAACTTAAAAACAACAGCTATGGGCTTGGAGCTAATGCGAGCTATGAGGTGAGTACATTTCACACTTGAACGACAAGTACTCTTTATGAGGAATATTGCTGTCCCTTCTTTAAAATTAGATTGTTCAGTTGTTTCAGTTCTGATTTCACTGAGCTTCTTGCTACAGCATTGCACCACCATTGCAACATTATACTACTGTTATGCTACTATTACTGTATTTTTTCCTCAAGAACTGACATGTTTAAAAATCATTAATATTCTAAAAGGATGCATGATGCCCTGTACTTAGTTTAAGGCAACTATTTTATTGTGTTTACAGGACAAATGGATTGCCCACCAAGATGACTTCAATGAGCTGCTTGCTCAGCTGAACAACTGCCATGGACAAAACAACAGCGACGGTTTGTACAGTTTAGTAAAGCTGGGCAGTTTATGATTTAATTATGAACTGATGACCACTGTTGAATGTCCATGTCTTATAAAGCACCCTTCAAAGTTGACTCTTGGCACTTTGTAAAGATGTGTATCAGTGTGACATGCTACACTGAAGCAATGAATTGTGGTCGGTCGATCCACATGTTGAACAGTAGAGGGTGCCACAATGTTATAGTTTAAGGTGTAAGGGTCTTGAAATGTTCACTGTCAAATAATGAACATCATCATTATCACAAGGACAAAATACAAAGCATGTACAGACTTACTATTTGGGAACTGCAGAAGTTAAGTAGAAAAATACTGTCCACAGTAAATGTGTTACTAAATGTGACCATGTTTCAATGTTTTCAATTATTTACAGATCCTTTGCCAGATGAGCAGAAAGGCTTCAGCTTGGAGGAGAAATCAAAGACCTCTAAAAAGAGGGTCCATTACATGAAGTTCACTAAAGGTGGGTTTTTCTTTTGGCAGTTGACAGAAGACAGATCAGGGGGATAAATCTGGCATAGGTCGATCCTAAATGTAGTGTTTTCTTTTCTTGCTTTGATCAGTCATGACATTGGCTAGCTCTGAAACTGTTTTTGTTGTGTCAAGTCTGTGAATGTTCTCATTCATCCAGGTCATAGTTATCTTCAAGGAGATTTTGTTGTGTCCTGCACCAAACTCAACCACACTGGTTTCTCTACCCATCACATTTTAAAATAGCACAATAGTTAAATAGTACAGGGATAACAGGAACAGCTTTGAGAGCATCCCCTCTTCCTCCATTAATTAAAACATTTTTGCTTGTCAATATATATTTGCACCTATGTACCAAATGCATTTCCTGTCTCTCTCTCTCTCACACACACACACACACACACGCACGCACACACACACACACACACACACACACACACACACACACACACACACACACACACACACAGCCTCCTTTACTCCTTGCTGAACCTTGAGCACTTGGCTCGAACCACAGAATCTGCTCTTTCAGCCTGTGCTGGGTCAGTTGACCTGGTCACTGCTAGGGGAGGTTATTAATAACTCTTCCCCTCTGCTTTCATTACTCCTTTACACGCCAGGAAGTCATGATTTGCTGGTCAAGGCCAGTACACCGATAGGCACAAGGAGGAATTTGGTGTTCAGGACCACTGGAGAGCAAAATGAATAACCACAAGCCCATATTTTACTGTTGAGTTAATTTACTTAAGCATGTAGCATAGTTTAACATCTCCTTGAGCAATTTCATTGTCAGATGTTGATTAGAAATGTTGTTTTGTGTTGAAATTAGATATACTTTCAATATACAGCTGGTTTTATTTGCTATTGTTTTTTTTAATCACAATAATTCTACAAGTCCTTATCAAACATTTTACTTTATCAGGTCAGCATAGATGTGAAACCCCCCCCCAAAAAATCAACTTTTGCCTCACCTGGAGGAGCTACTATTTTACGTCATTCAGTAGCAACTTCCTGTTTCCTGTTTTAGGCATCTGGCATGTCCATCCACTGTCCATTTACCCAAAAACAACATCTCCCAAGGGCTGTGCAACCCATTAGATGACCCCATCAGATAAAGTGTGGTCACAGTTTTTCCCCCCCAGACCCTCTCACCTTGTTTTTGTGATCCTAATTTGGTTGGAGCCAGAAAAAGCTTGTCGCTGACAGATGAGATGCACCTACGCACAATTAAAATGCACAGTTGTTTTACTTGTCGTGTATTGCAAATTAACTGACCCAAACAGACAATAGCCTCAGTGTGTGTCTCTCTCTTTGTGAGTCTTCATCTGTTGGCTGATTTATACATTGCCTCTTGATAATACTTCACGTTGGATTTCTTGCCAACTAAGGTAGTATTTCAGTTGAAATTTCCCCACTGTGGGACGAATAAAGGAATATCTTATCTTAGTGTTTCAGCTAAATTCTTTTAATGTGAGTGGTTACATGATGATGATCATATTGTCATGTATTGTTGCCTTTTGAACTGAAAATTAAAATACCCTGCGCTCTTAAACAGTGTGCATTAGGAAGCACATGTAACCAGTCCTGTGATTGCATAAAGAAGTCTGATTCTGCAAGGCTTTAAGTTCTGCTCCATGTGAGATGTTATCATTACTGACAGAACAGATAGCACCTGACTCTGCTGTTTTGAGACTTTGATTTCTGTCATGATTTTTATGCTTGTGCACTGCCAGGAGGAACGTTTTCACTGCAGTTCAGTGTAGGCAGTCAACCTGTCAATGTGGCTGTGAAACATAACACCGCTTTAATCTGTCTACTCAAACAGGCCTGTAACTGTTGTCATGCAGCAGAAGGGACGCTGGCCCTACTTGTTTTTTCCATAAACGTCACATAGCTTAAGTAGGACTTCATTTCCCTGCTGTGATCTGACAGGCATCAGCTCAGTGAAACCATCAGTTTCGAAAATTTCAAATGTTTATTTAAATATTGATTTGTTTTAGTCTGTTCATCCTTGTGAGGGTAGCGGAGGGACTTGGATCCAATCCCAGCTTTTTATATGTTTTACTCTCCTTTTGTTGACATTGTCTTGCTGTCCAGTTTGGAGTCTAGATTAGTATAGGTAACCAAAGACTTCCCTGGCAACTATTAACCTGCCACGCCTGTTTGCATGCCTCCCCTGACTGCTCAGGTGCTGCCTCCCCTGCCTGTGAAGCGGTTGCCAAGTTAAGGCTTGGTAATGGATTTAGTGTTGCTAAGCTGGTTACATGAGATATTGAAAGTCAGGAACAACTCTCGTAGTTCTCAAACTGCAGAGGATGTCATTTAAAAAACAGTGTAGTCTATGGTCAATTAATAAACTCAACAATTACTTGAATATTAAATTATTACGTTAATATCAAGTTATAATTTATTGATTACAATTTTTTTTTGATTTTTTTTTCTTGATATTAAATGTGCTAAAAATGATATGGCTGCAATAACGGCAAGCCCTACCAAGTATCTTGACTTGCCTCCTCCTTACTCTCTTTGCTTTTTTATTGATATCCTGTTCATGCTGGCTCCCTGACTGCCAGCACTCAGGATTGATGACCTTTGTTTGTGGGGAAAGGCACCAAATTCTCTACTGCTGAGGTCCTGGGGCCCGCAACATAAACCGGTAACCCAGTTTTAATTGCTGCCTCCATCTATCACCTGTCAGGGCAGCGATGGTGGTTGATGCAGAGTTTAACTGGAGCTCTCTATCTGCAGCTCTGTGCGGTTGGATGAATATGGGCTATAATGCTTCAAATTAAGAAGATGCTGTTTATTTGTTCCCTTTGAGACATTAATATAATAGAACTCCATCACTCTTACTTTGACATGTTTTGTAATTGAGTGTTTTTTTCGTCTCAAATCTATCTGTTAGAGCTCCATTGGTTTGTTAGTCTGGTTTGACTAGTTGCTGCATTGGCTGTTGCTGTTTCAACTGTAACCGTGGAAACCGGCATGTTTTCACTAACACAGCGTGCATGATTGCATGTCATCTGCATCCCGCATAATGGCATCCAGCCACCTTTTGAACGTTTAAGGAAAAAGTAGAATGAACATTGTTATTTGCACTACTGCCTGAAAGCCTGGGAATTTTGACAGGCACTTCCTGGTCCTAAGGGCAGAAAGGTCAAGTTGGGGGATAATTTTACGATTGACCTCGGTTAGTTAGATCACAGGTTCCCCGCTCTTCATTTATTTTGGTTTCATCATGCTTTCTTGGTTTTACTTCTTAGACGTGCATGTGCAGTGACTTTCAAAGCCCAGAGTAGGGGAGATGGAGGTTTAAAAGCAATAAATAACCAAACGTTATCAGAGCCCTGCTGAAGGAAGAGGATGCAGCTGTACGAACAGGACCTGGGCCTGAGACAGGCGACTGTGTGCTTCAGGAGTCTTTGAGGCCTGGCTTGAAAATGGAAATCTGGAGGCGTGGTGTGACAGATCTTGTCTTTGGTTTATTTATTGTTTTACTGTTTTATCCCTGGAGCAACAAGCAAGCAACGCTAAACTTTACTTCAGACCACCTCCTCCAAACACAAACACACTCTCATGCCTGAAAAACTGCTTTCTTTGGGCATGTGCCTGTTAAACATGTGCCATATCTGTGCTCTTACCTTATTACACTATCAGAGATTTGTTTTCCATGGATTAGTTGTTTATTTTTATTTTATTTTATTTCCTTGTGTTTAATTTGCCTTTATTCTAATTGCAAGAGTGTGAACAAAACTGTAATTTCCTGAGTTTTTATTATTTTCCTTCCTTTAGGAAAGGACCTGTCCTCCCGCAGTGAAACAGACCTTAACTGCATCTTTGGAAAGCGAGGAAGATCTGCCAAAGATCAAGAACAGGTAAATGACATCAGATTTTTGACATTAACCCCTTCAAATTGTGTCTTAAAGCGGGAACAATTTAAGTTCACCAAATTTCCATGAAGAAATTAATTTACCGTAGATTTTGTTTCTCATGAATCTATAAAGGAAAGGTAAAAGGAAAAGTACCCCCTTCACAACTTTGTAAATAAAGTTTATTCTGGTTTTATTCTTTCCACAAGACAATGTTAGAGACTAACATGTATTCAAATATCCATTAAAAACATACTGAAAGGCACAGATTTCGATCCAGCATGAACATGCTGAGAGCTGATGACATACCTCTAGCAAGGTGGCTCGAGCTTAACTTCTTCTGTCTTGGTAATTAAAGTTGACCACTTGTGCTGATGCCTCCATTGGTTGCTGCAGCATCATGTGATCCCTCTGCCTCTGCAAGCCACAGGTCCTGAGTAGCCCATGGCCTTAGATAAGCCATGTCACAGCATGCAGCTTTAACACAGCCAACAGGCCACTCATGGTGGCAAGAGCACCTAAATCCAGTTAAAGGATTTGCACTGTTACCTCTACTGCTCTCTCCCAAACTCACACCCACTTCTGTGGTTCTGTCTTGGAGCACTGACATGCCAGCAGGCATTATTACAGACAAATCAAAATCGCAGTGATGTCTGCGAAATTTAAAATGATGACGCTTGCAAAAAAAGTTGTCTTTTTGCTCCTGGCGTTGGTGCTTGGTTGCTTCAGATGTCACTCTGCCATTTGGCGTTGTCCCGTTTCTCATGCTTTTGAAGTAAAGGTTAAAGGCTCAAGCAGGTGCAAGTTGAATTCAAGCCCCGTAAGTTCCGTTTGGCTTATTAATCAAAAACAAATGGCTGACATATAGGACTTGTATATAGGTTTTCACATGCACAAAAAGTGTGTGGATGTGACACACCACACATAACTTGTATTTTATTAGACTTAATAAGTCAACCACTATTTTTGTTATAATTTGTTTGCATTCAGTGCAACAAGGACAATAACAAATATAGCTTTTGCACTGAGAGACAGAAAATCCTCTTGCCTGGCCACTGCTGTTTATCTCCAACATTTGGCTTGAAGACGCTGGCATCTTAAAATCCATAAATTGAACAAGGAAAAACCCTTCTCTATTCCCATGCAGGTACCGAGCCATAACATCACAATGGCTGCTGCTCCCTAGCTGATTAACATTGGAAATGCAGGCAATACACACCATCATTTTCTCCGTAATCGTTTGGTTATGGGTTGTTATTTTTCAGCCAGGAGGGAGACCATTGACCATATCGAAAACACGGAACACAATTACAATGGCTTCCCATGAGGCCTTGAGATGAAGCCCAGCAACATCTGAGGTTGCTGAGAAGAGGTAAAGAGGGTGATGGACCAATCAAGCTTAGGCATTGTGCAGGATCTCCTGTGAATGTGTCCGTGACACTGCAGTAACAGTGCAGTGTATATTAAACACGCATACACTGATCTCAGCGCCCCTTAGATCTGTTCTCCTGCATATCACTCCGGGAGTTGTGGTGTGATGGTGGAGTTGATTTGCAGTTTGTTTAAGTTGACACCAGTCGCATTATCGCATTTCTGCAGCCTTACAAGGTGACTGGACCAAATCTGGATCTGCTTCTCCACAAGTGCCCCCTTTCCCCTCATGACTCTTCCAGCACTTCACCTACCACCCACTGCTGTTTCTCCAGCCTCCCTTCCCTGCCCCAGCCCCCCACCCCCTCCATCGCTGGGGTTTTCCTTCCTCTGCAGTGATGTGCTTCCTGCTCGCCTCTTATCGCCGCTCACACTGCTCCCTGAAATGCAGACACACATGCACACACACTCAGCAGTCCCGCATGCCTCTGTTCATCAAAGGCAGCACTGGATGTGTTGAAAAGAACATATGAGCCGATGGGACAGATTATAAACCCCCTTTGTAATAATTGGTTATATTTAGATAGCTCTTAACTCTTACCTGTTAACATATTTTATCTGAACCCTCTGTCTTTAAAGCAGTTAAAAGACAGTGTAAGGCAAGAATGTAATCTGTCATACCACTTAAAATGCCAGTTAAAATATGTAAATGATCATGTTTTGATTTGTAATGTGCCGACTGAAGGCCTTGAAAGGTCTGGAAGGTTCAGTAATTGTAACATTGTCCACCAAGCAAAAGGGTGTATTTTTTTTTATTGGGGGATGCCAGTGTTCCATGTTGGTCATTAAACATGGTAAAATCATAAGTGCAGTCAGTGGTGTGGACATATACTGTGGACAATGGTGCCAGATGTGGGACAGGGAGATGTGGACTGGAGGGGGAATCCTTATTTTCTTATACTCGTGAATTTTTCCTGAAATTAACTTGTCTCCAAAGACATATTTGAATGTTAAAAGTAAAATCTATGATTTTTTAAATTTTTTCTTTAAATACTATTCGGGCAGTTGCAGATGCAACTCTGTGACTCCTGACAGTGTGTTGTAGAGAAAACAGTTGAGTTAAGCTCATAGCACCAGTGGCCAATTAACTGGGACAGACTTTAATTAATTCTGAGGTTGATTCTGAGATTGGACACATGACAGTATAAGATGTCAGTATTGAAATGACTGCTGCAGGTTTCTAAATGTAACACGAGTTATTTATTATTTCTCACTTTCTCATTATTTACAAGATGACAGATGTTCTACATACCCATGCAGCCACCTGAAAATGTATGCTGTAACCATTATTTACACTCCCTGACCGGTGAGGGTTATCAGGTTGTGGTGGAACACCTGTCCATCTACACAGGTCTCTGTGATCCATCACCTGTCCCACGCCTGTGAGCCCCCCCCTTCTCCTGCCTCCTCCTGTGCTCCTCAGCACAATTACTCACCGCATGACAAATGACAGGCTCTCTCTGCCGAGATATCAAAAAGCCCCGGCCACTTCTAAATGAAGGCACTTTGGCAGGCCTGTGCTCCCTGTGCTTATCGGCGGGCGAGCAGTGCCCCTGGCCGTCCTGCACCCCCCCATTCCTCCCTCCACCTCTTCCACCACCCCCGGCTCTCCGTGCCCTCCTCAGGGGGTTTAGTTAGGGGAGCCACATGGAGGGCCAGCCCAGCTTGATTTATCTCCCTTGCCCCACTGCCCGGCCACTCAGGCAGGCTGAAAGAGCCGACGAGGCTCCAACGGGCCTCAGCTCGAAAGCCCGGCATTAGCTGAAATAAACCATTCTGCCGCCCAGTGAAAAATGTCCTCTGATTGGCTAATTAATCAGTCAAAGGGGAGCGACGCGGCTTGTGACTTGAGGGACCCAAGCGGGCGACCGCAGAGGGCCTGCTGATAAATAGACTCCCCGCCGATTCATACATCAACAAAAGTTAGTCATTTTTTAAAGCTGCCGGCTCAGATGAAAGGTGGAAACAAGCCATAGTTGTATTTTCCACCCATATTTCCTTCTATATTTTTTAGTGTTTGTTCAAAACAACAAAATCTTTTTGTTTCCTTTTTTTTTTTGGCCAGAGCCAATTTTATTTCTTTTGAAATGTCATTGATTTTTGACTGTACTCGTAATCATCATTTAATTAATTGTGAATTAATCTGATGAAGATGTAATATAATTTCATGATTACGTTTTCTTTTTAAGATTAATGGTGCAGTTGATTTTTGGACAAATCCTCAGTGGATATTAGGAAAAGATTTTTTAAAATACTGTATTTAATTTAATTTATAAGCTCAAAGTTGAGGCTTGATTCAACAATTTTCTTTAACAATTACTAAGACAGAAATGTTTTGTGATGGATTAATGGGTACAACAGTTTGACTTTTAGAAATATAGAAATTAATTAGATCATTACTCCCTTTACATGTCACTAAAGAAAAATGGTCGAGTATAATTTGGTACAAGCCTTGTTTTGACGTCTGAGGCCTTCAGTCAGACGGTCGGTATGGCGCACCCTGCACTTGGGTCAGTGTGACCTCTGCGCCCTCTCCCACTCCCACTCCTGCTCAGGCACAAAGGGCCGAGGATCAAGCCTCTTCGGGTGGCACCTGTTGCAAGTTTTTCCTGCCCACGCATCGTCCACATGAAGGATCGCACGTCAGCAGGGGCTCCCCCGATACCACCATCTTAAGCAGTATTGGGTTGGGGAAACGTGGGTTGTGCGACCCGAGCGTTTGGCAGCTGTGTCTTCTTTGCCTTCTGCATTTTTGCCTTCTGTGGTTTTGATCAGAAATATTCAAGTTTGTCAAACAGTGATCTATTTCTTCTCATCTCTTCATTTGTCCAAATGTTGTCCTCAATTTTCAGGACGCAAAGTGATTATAGTGGACATTGGTATTCTTACATGTGGCTAGAATAGTATATAGTTAAATGTGTTTTTCAGCAGCTCTATTGTGTTGGCTTATTGTCTTCACAGTGTCTGTCCTGTGTGTCTACTCTAACAGGATCCTTCTTTGCTGACTGCAAAGATTTACTGCACAGTGTAATTGACATTATAAATAGACATATGAGTCAGTTGTCCATTACTTGGCAGCGTTGATCTGCTGAAAGGAGATGCTGGTGTCAACGTGTGGTGGTGCCTCAGTGTGGTTTGTGCAGACTGAAGTGGCCCTAATGCAGGGAGCAGGGCTCATTGTGATGCCGAGGAGCTGTAATTCATTCTCAGATAACATCTAATTGCCTCAAGCGAAAGCGCTCTCTTTCTTGAGCAGTTTTGTTGACAGGCCCTTTTGCTTCTACCGCCGAAAATATCAAGAGCCGCCAACCACCCCCCACACCCCCCACTCTTTCTCTACAGACACACACATGCACGCACACACACACATTTACCACCTACCTGCCTGGCAGTTCTGTGGACTGCTCCCTCCTGGCCATGCCAGCTTGCTGACACTTACAGATTAGCACCGGGCAAAAAAAAAAAGAAAATGAGTGCGTCCGTCTCCTTAGTTACGGGCTTAAGCTGGAATACATGGGGCCAGGGCAATTACCGCCTGGTGAAGCTAACCGCCCAAAGATTTTCCAGCCCTCTCGGCTGTTTACAGCCACCGACTAGCGTTTAATCACTGATTCTTTAATCTAATAAATCACAGCTGGGGAAAATGATCACTGTATCTCCCCTCTGTGGCGCTGGGGCGGGGGGGCCTGATGCTCTTGAGGAGGGCTTTGTCGGCAAGCATTTGCTGTGTTGAACAAGCACGGTGTAGTCGTTCTGCATGCATAATGTTGTCTTCATTTGTTACTTATGATAAACGTTCTCGCACTCGGCACAAAGTGCAATTCTTCCAAACCCATTTTTTGTTTTTGTCGTAACTACACAGGGAAAATATGCCTTTAGCAGATATATGGCTTTGTGGAAGCTTCCATGTGTGGCATTTACTGTATGCGTGGAGCATCCTCCTATTTATTTCAGCAGACAATTAAGACAAAGGTTAGGATGGCTGTGTCAACTTAAGTGTTTGCTTATTTACCAGGGAATAAGATATCCACCTGTTTTTCTGTCCGCCCACATCAGGCTGATGAAGGATAGGCTGCTGGAAATGTGTGCTCATCAGGGGGAGACAGCTGGCTAATCAGGGCCTGATCCATAGACCTTGAGTATTGCCAAATTTATTATTGTGGCAGGACAATGAGGGCACACTTGTGCAATTACAGACCCAACCAATATTGGGTAGAATTTATTGGGAAAAAAAGAACAAGTAATGCAAAGAGGCAGTTTTTAATAAAATAAATGAGCAACCGCAGCTTTGTAAAATGCTAATTAAAATGAGCAAGAAGGTGATTTCCTACCTGAATAATTAAACATAACTTTGTAAGTTTACCTTAGTCTTAAGTAAGTAGTTTTAGTCACTGTTCTGTGCAGTTGCATGGCATTTAGATTTTTCACTGCATGGTATAACCACTCACCACATTAGTGCCCTATGACGTCTTTGGTTTTACACGAAATGTAGAATGTAAATTATTATCTTTATTAGCTGCCAGAAAAAAAAGTCACGTGCTGCGTGTTTATCAGGCTCTATATAAAAAAACTAAAACAGACATTTGTGTTTGTAAATGGTAAGAAACCGTATTTACTATTTTTCTGCATTTGTGATATGGGTCTGTCAAAATCAGTACTTTCCTATACAATTTTATATGACCTCTGTTCATGGCAAGAGTCGTATTGTGGATTGGTGTGTCTTTTCCCTTCAATCTGTAATTTTGACAGTTCATATTTTTACATATCAAATGTTGTGAGGTGTTCATGATTTTAAATGGATGTCTTCGCTGTCATCACTGTAGCATTCACCCAATCTGAGCTTTATGGCAGAGACATGAAAGCATCTAATGACTCAGAATGTGCGAAACATGTTATTATGGGGTGTTGAGTGAAGATTTGGTGTAAAACATTTATTTTCCTTGTGCATAAGGTTGCGTTTGAGAAAAAATGGTCTGAATGCTGTAAATGAATCTTGATCCAAATATTAGACTGAGCCTCTACTCCACTGAATCAGCAGCAGAAAATATCTGATTGGTGTGTAGAGCAGGGATTGTAATCTTCCTTAAATGAACAAAAACACTCTTTTTGACACTTTTTTTATTGCGTCTTGCTGCATTTTATTTCTCTGACATGATTTAACTGCGTTAGATCGGAGAATTACGCAGAGTACTCTTCAGCAATCAGTTAAGATTTAACAGTTTTTGCAGAGACCCCTCTGTTGGCTGAAAGTTTAAAAAAATGATTGGTTTTTGCTGCAAACACAGGCCTCTGATTTTGAAAAACATAATTAGAATATATAATAATAAGTCTTGATCTTAGAGTTTTATTCTTTCTTCAGCAGTTTTTACTCATGTGTATTTGTTTAGAAATAATAATCAGTTAGTTGAATAAAGTTCAATGAATTTCTCTGCTGAGCTTGTGTCAAACTTTGTGCAGTTTCACTTGCACTCTAGTAAACCTTCTCCACCGTCCCTCTGCTGGCTTGATTGACTCTCTCCTGAATATGTTGGCCTCCCTTTCTTGGCACCTTGGCACATGTCTTGCCGTTGGCTTTCCACTGGCTCCATTAGCAGAGGGAGATAAAACTGGAGTGTCTTGAAGGAGGTGGCCTGTTGAATGTCTTTCCACCCTCTCCTTTTCTTTGGGACCCTCTGCGGACCCTCCCTGTGTTCCCTGCCCAGCCCCAGCCCCCGCCAGGGGAGAGAGCAGAGCAGGAAGGGCCCGATAGCCAGCCAGACTGCTCCTCTGCCGAAGGAGCCTTATCTCAGACCTGCACACAGTGCACTGAGCGCATCCTTTTCCTGGGGTTCTGGGCCTGGGAGGGTGAGGAGGAGGAGTAGACACGGCTGGATATAGGTGTGTTCTCCAACCCTCCATTTGTTCACCCCGCCGTGTTATTGCCTGGGACTGCCCTTTTTTCTGTCCTGTTTTAGTTTGTAAATTGGTTAAATACACTCAAACCCTTTTAAAAGTAAGTTTACAGAAAATAGCTGTTATTTTATATGTATTTGATGTACACACTTTTTTTCTTGAATCAGTCCAATGGTTAGTGTAAAATGTGATTGAAATTAATTTTACGGTGGAATTGATTTTGCTGTACTCGCTCTTAAAAAAAGCTTTAAAGCCTTTGAAAACCTTTTTTTTTGTAAAAGTTTAAAAGAAAAATATTCACCATTTTTCAATTTAGTATGCTGAGGTGATTTTTAAAAAATGTATTTATCTGTAGCCTGACTACATGGTTGTCTAATGGTTGTCCAGTAATGGCAATGGCATGTAAATTGGCAGTACTGTAATTTGATTTGAAAATTTTATAATGTTTGCAAAAATGAAATAGTGACTGGCTGTTGTAAAGTTAAAATTTAAATTAGATTTAATAAATAAACAACAAAAATATTTGAATATACCAAGAATATCAAAACGGTTTGTTACAGTGACATCAGTTTGACTTGTAGCTGCAGGTGTTGTGTAACATAACATTTAACTGATCATAATTATCATCTACATATTTTCTCTGTGAAATTTAAAAATGTAATATACAAATCTATAAATGGTTCATCATGAATATTATATTGTTAAGTATATAAGTGGAATTGCGTTCCTGCTACGTCTCTGCTGTGTACAACATTTAGTGGCACTGGCTGGTGACTGGTAACAACCGGCCAGAAGAAAATAACACACCTGGAAATAGTGAAACGAGATCTGAGGCATCACTTCTGACTTGTTTCTTAGTGACATGTTGCCCTCAGCACTCACAACAAACATCTCCAGGGTTGCAAGTCGTACTGCCTGGATCTGTAGCGCAGCACTTTCCCTCTGTTGGATCAGTGTCTAATGGAGATCCCCCGGCAGGGAGGATGAGCAGCATACCGCGGTCCTGCCATTTTCCCCTGATGGAGGGGATGTTTTTCTCTGTCACTCCCCTTTCTTTTCTCCCCCCTCGCTCATTCACCTTCTCCCTCTCTCTCTCGAGAGTAATTTCAAAGGCAGCTCTAAAGTGGCCCTCAGCCATCTTCCCAAATCCCAGTTACATGTTGTTTGCCGCGGTCAGCTCTAAGCCCCATCGCCACTTTCCCAAGCAGAGAGGATGCCATTGTGCAGTAACGGGGAGTATAGATTTTCTCTGGGAAGTTGGCGAGTTTTGTTTAATGGCACCTCGCCTGAAGGGCCTCGTCCGGCTCGTTAGAAGTTGGGGTTCTTTCTAAAGAAAACTTACGCGGCCTCAATTATGTGCCTCATATCAGTGTGAGGCTTCTGAATCAAGGCGCTTTAAATGGAATCCTACGTAATAATCAGTCAAATCATTTTCTTTCACGTTCTTCTTCTTACGTAATTTAAAGCTAAAAGAGAGATAATTTATGCCTGTTATTTGCTGAGCAATGTTTTTTAAACCATATTGATCAATATATCAGCCTGCAAAAACAATGGTTGTTTTGCTTATGGAAATATATTGACTTTCAGTGGGTTAAGACAAATGGCTTGTATTAAATATGGTTACATGTGTGTCCCTGATGACTGCCTTTAAGACAACACTTTTTCTAAGAAAAAGGAACCAAATTATTATCTAAAATCAAATATAGTGTAAGAAAAGCCCAGGAGAAAGCCCAGAGCGCACATCTGTATTTAACTCGGTTTGTGTCCCACAAGACCCGTTCAGATCCTCATCCACATTGTTTCACCCAACCATCAGTTAACTTGTCTATCTCAATCAGGGGTGTGCGTCTAAGTAGTCTAATCTGCATGTAAAGTTTAAAGGCCAAACCACGAGGTGAGGTGACTCGACACAGCAGCGTTTTTTTTCTTCAATTTATCTCTCATCTATAGTGTTTGAAAAATGCCGTCCACTTGGCCATCTCCGAGGTAATGCACAGAGCAGCCGTATTGTTTAGCGCGATTCTCAGGAGGAGCTTCTGTATTCTTCTGGACAAATCATTATGCATTGAGTAGGCCATTAGGAAAATGAAGACGAATGGGACGCAAGGGCCACTTGACAAATTGTTCATGCCGTAGAGTTAAAATCTGGACCATGTTGTTGTGATTCATCGTTATAAAATTGGCCTTGTTTATTGTGTAGCTTAAAGGTCGGTGAGCTGAAGCGGTGACCAGTCTCGTTCAGATCTCCAGACTGGAGATTTTTCTATTTTTTTTCTAATTGAAGTCTACATTTAAGATGAGTAGTTTGCTCATAAAGTATTGTTAGTATTCTATTCATTAATGTTCTGATCCTGTACGTACCAGGAAGTGCTCTGTGCATCAGCTCACACAGATTGTCAACACTCTTTTGTTAGGATGCCCTCATCAGACACAGACACATGTTCTTTCAGGTGGGAATATTAAGTCTTAAACATCAGGACACAGCAGGTGATGACTGTGCGATGACTGTGACCAGACGCACATTTTGAAACTCCGTATTGTTGCAAAATGAAAAAGGTCAAATGTCAGATCTGTGATGCCTATTTTTAGGTGACCCTTTTAGCACCCATTGTTACATCAACATCCTATTTCTTTTTTCCACTCACTCAGATTTGCCTGGTTATTCTTTGCATGTTGATGGACAAACACTTGAGCCTTTGGGTGATTTATTGTGTGCTTTCTATTTTTGTGTAGATTCTCTAAATGCTACATTAAGGCTTGACCCTGTGTTGTCGTTTGTGTTTTTTTTCTCTCCAGGAGAGCAGCAGCAATGATTCTCAGGGTGAGAATGAGGAGAAAGTGTCTCCCGCAGCTTCTGAACTGGACACTGAATCCATCACCAAAACTGTGAAGAGTACTCTCACTATGCAGGAGTATTTTGCACAGCGAATGGCTCAGCTTAAGAAGGCACGGGGACAGGAGCCGAGTGCGACATCCGGGGTGGAGGCAGAGGCAGATGAGACACCAGGTCCATCTGAGGAACCCAGTCCCATCCACAGTAGCATCAGTAATGTGGAGGAACCCAAAAAGAAGAAGAAGAAGAAAAAGGCTACTGATGAGTTGGATGTAGTAGAGGACTACTGTAGTACTCCCATTGTAGTGGAAGATGAGACCCAAGAGCAGGAATGTTCAAAGAAGAAGAAGAAGAAGAAGAGGAAAGTGGAAGAACAAGCTATAGATGAGACCAGCAACTCTACCTCTGGCATGGAGCAGAACTACGAGGAGCTACCTCCTCCTAAAAAGAAAAAGCTTAAAAAACACAAAAAGGAAAATGCACAACTAAATGGACATGAGCCTTGTGAGGACCTGACTGTTGAGTCAGAGGTTGTACAGAAAAAGAAAAAGAAGAACATAGAGGAGGTGGGCGATGTTACGGAGGAGGAGATGGTGGTGAAAAAATCCAAAAAGGATAAGAAAAAGAAGAAGAAACATCAAGACTAGAGTAGGGTTACATGGTTCTCATTGTGCTATAATTGTACAGCCTGTAATGTGTGGAAAATGCCTTTTATAATTGATGCATTTTGGTACAGTGAGAAAACGGATGTTAGATCAAACTACACAGTAAAACCACAGACTTGTATTGGTGGATGTTGGGATACATTGCACCTGCAGATAAGTGGATTATTACGGAGGGTGATAACATAAATATAATTAATAGGGATAAATAGCAATATTTGTTAAACATTGTTTTTCCCCCCAATCTTTAACGTTCTCCAATTTCTCAGTTTTGCCATCAATGTACTATTTAAACATTTAAAGGGCTTTTATTTTTATGCCAGCAGCTGTTTTCATCAATTTTTGTCCAGTTGTTTTAAGGATAGATTTCAGTGTGAAATTGATGTCTTCATGTTGATGATTCAAGTTGTCGGTTTGGTGCAAAACAGCAACAGCACATAGAAATTAAATATGTATGAACGGATGAAATTTGCCCACTAACTCTCATCACATTTGTGAGCTGTAAGAAAAATTCCCCTTTTTAAATAAATTCAAACAGTTGCACATACTTTTATTTTTGTCCCGTGAATGTGAATATATAGGGAAACTGTAGGAGTCTGGAGAAAACAAATATTGTTGATGTAAATACCTAACGATGTTCTAAGATGCACATCTGTGTATCCAGGAATACGTGAGTTTCACAACACTTTGCATTTCAGCTTCCACATCTGATTTGACATCTGATTGGGTGGTATGAGTCAAAGGTGGCAAAGGAAACAGCTGTCTAGTGTTGCACGTCCAGAATGTACGTCTACGTCATTATTTGGGTTTCTCATTCAGGAAAAGCTAACAGGAACAGATTGGTTTTCTCAGTGATGAAAGTGAATCATGACTCATGGTACTTTAAAGGTGTGAGGGTGATTTTCCTTCTTCCTCTTATCACACAGTGCTGGAGCTGGAGGTACTGTAGCTGCTCTGTTTATCACTTGTTAGATGGATTAGATTATACCACAACGATTTACACAGAGAAATGACGCTGTGGTTTTAATTGCTTCAAAAAAATCCCCTCCTGCAGCATGTGCACCAGGGCAAACACCCCCCCCACCACCACCACCACCACCATCCTCCAGCAGCCACATGTCTTGCTCTGAACAACAGCAGGCTGGTACAGCTCACACCCACACAGCGGTGAACAAGGTCAGTCCAGAAACCTCCAGGTCTGAGCTCTCACATGCCCCATTCCAGATTTGCAGTCATGACGATGCACATCACATGCTGTCAGTCTGCTGTCTCACTGTCTGTATGT
Organism: Trinectes maculatus; assembly: GCA_016785345.1. Classification (NCBI taxonomy): domain Eukaryota; kingdom Metazoa; phylum Chordata; class Actinopteri; order Pleuronectiformes; family Achiridae; genus Trinectes; species Trinectes maculatus. The sequence continues at coordinate 8,579 of JAFBJQ010000733.1, read as the reverse complement.
CTTTCTGTCTCACTGTCTGTCTGTGTGTCTCACCCTCACACACTTTCACTGACCGCTCATCACTGCGGCCCTGCGCGTCAGAGCAGTAAGAGGAAGTGCAGCCCTATATATCACTAATGTGCCGGCCATGCGCACAATCTGTGGCTTCAGGTGCAGTATCCTGTTCCTGTAAGGGGGGGGGGGGGCAGTCACACACAAACACACACACACACAAACGCACACAAAGCTTGAGCTGACACTTCAGTTTGATGGGTGCTGGAGGCACAACTGACCAGAGGATGTGTATTAACTGGAGAAGCATGTTGCTGGGAGGCACAACTGAGTAAAGTGATTGAGGGGCGTGCGTGTGTGCGTGCGTGCGTGTGTGTGTTGCCTCATGGCTGCAGCCTGAGAGTATCCTGTCAACAGGAACTCCTGGTTTTGATACGTCCACAGGAGGAGAGTGATTTGTTTGTAGTGTGAGTTCAGTAGTTTTCTCTCTGCTCTCGTCCCACACACTGACCTGCAGATCTGCACACAGACTCAGATCTCTTTGCTTTTTCTTTCTTTATCCTGGTAAAAACATCAACATAAGCTCATTCACTGAGATGTGCTGTAAAGAAAAACAGAAGAAGAAGAAGCTAGAAACCCCCTTTTCAAAAGTCGATCAAAAAAGAAGGAACAGTATTTGTGTTTGTTTATTTAGTTTTTTTTTTTTTTAAATCAAGTGCCAGTGTTGTGTTTGTCCTGTTGGACCATGATTCAGTCTGCTGCACAGCCGTTGGCTTCATGGCAGAACAGGTTAGAGAAGTGGTCCGGTGAGTTTTCCACTGTTGACTGGGAAACATTCATGACGTTGAATGTTTCCTTTGTCACCACATGGGTTGTATTTATTAAAATACCCCCCCCCCCAACCCCACACACTAACACACACAAACACACACTTCTGACTTAACAAACTTTATAAAAACAGGGGTTCATGATCAGTAGCTGAAAGTAGCATGGCAGTAGAGTTCCAGTGTTTCAGAGAGTTTGCATGATCAGTGTTGCTTTGTTGTGTTGTCAGTGTGAGGAGTTGTCCGTGTTGAAATCTCTCTCTCTCTCTTTTCACAGGCTCAACTTGCGACCAAGGAGGAGCCTTCCGACTCCTGCGGGGTTTCTCCTGGAACCTTCTCCTCAGATATAAGTCGCTCCCTCATCCAGCAGACTGGAAGGCTGAATCAGACCTCAGCAGCAGCAGCAGCAGCAGCAGGAGGAGCAGGAGCAGGAGGAGGAGACGGTGCCAGAGCACATCTGTCTGTGCGCTCTCCTGACGCCCGCACTGACACCTGACTGCAGCCTGTGGCTCTCCACCTCCAGCCGGCCGCTCAAACACCGCTGGATCATTCCTCTCTTTTTTTTTTATAGACCAGTCTTATAGTTTAACTTTTTTTTTTTTTGCCTCACAACCCGAGGGGACGCAACTTGTCCGACAGAAGTCGCGCGGCGCGCCGTGGGTTCGCAGCGCGCAGATGGCAGCCCTCATCAGCGCGTACTCGTCCTGGCCCGAGTCCTTCGAGTGTCCCGCGGGAGACGGGGACGTGTCAGACGGGCATGGCCCGCACAGGACCCCCGCGGACAAGGCGCCCGAGCCGCGGATCAGACGGCCCATGAACGCGTTCATGGTCTGGGCCAAAGACGAGCGCAAACGGCTGGCGGTGCAAAACCCGGACCTGCACAACGCTGAGCTCAGCAAAATGTTGGGTGAGAGAGAATTATTATTATTATTATTGTTGTTGTTGTTGTTGTTGTTATTTACTTTAAGACTTATTTACAGGCGACTTGAAAATCATCTTAGGCCTCGGCTGTTTCACAAAACTTTTTCAAACTATTTCAATTAAATCCTAAATAAACTTTAAAAAGTCTTAAAGATACAAGATCAAAACAAAACTTAAATTGCTGCCGGTCCTTAATTTGGCAACCTCACAGCCATTTCCCCAAACACCGATCAACGCGTCCCATGAAATCCCCTGATTTAATTTTATTTTCGTTTCTGGCCTCACCACTTTGGAAAATTCGGCGAGATTAGTTCGGCTACAGAAAAAGACGAACTATTTAAATATATATTTCGTTATACTTTTTTTTTTAGTTACAAGTACGTTTTTTAAAAAACATGCATACAATTCAAAGATAAAAAGGACGTTGAGTGTTCATGTAGCAGTTTTAAAGTCATATGGATGCTTCATTGTTTTTTTCTGTAACATTCCAGCAACTGAAAAAAAACAAGTCTGTGCAAATGTATTGTGTTTTTATAACATTTGTTTTAAAGTGTCATTTTTGTTTCTTGTGATTTTCGGAGTCGTTCATTATTCATATTAATCCCATACCTATGTTTTTCCTAAAGAAATGTATGAACCTGAAACTTTCTAAAACATGTATCATTTTGACTTCCCCCTTCTTTTTTTTTTTCTTTTTTTTTTTTACAGTTTTTACAGTTTCTTTACGTTACAGACATTGTTTTCTTGTGGAAAAGGTGAAATATTTGAAGATTCTGATTTAGAGTTTAAAAGAAAACCAACAAAACCAAATCGATTTATTTTTCTTTGTATAAAAATAGGATATTTCATTCTAATGTGTCGAACCATAATCAGGATTTTCATGTTTTAAGGTTAAAATGCTTATAATGACAAAATGTCTCTCTTTATCCAGGCAAGTCATGGAAGGCCCTGACTCCCCCACAAAAGAGGCCCTATGTGGAGGAGGCAGAGAGGCTTCGGGTTCAGCACATGCAGGACTACCCCAACTACAAATACCGGCCTCGCCGGAAGAAGCAACTGAAACGCATCTGCAAAAGAGTGGACCCCGGCTTCCTCCTGAGCGGGCTGGCCCCAGACCAGAACGCCATGCCTGACCAGCGAGCCCTCTGCCACCCCCTTGACAAAGACGACGGCAGCCCTAATGGTGGGGGGTTCCCCAGCCCCAGCTCTGCTCTGCCCAGCGTCAGAAGCTTCAGAGACCCTGCCGCTTCCAACAGCAGTTTTGACACCTACCCCTATGGCCTGCCCACCCCTCCCGAGATGTCGCCCTTGGATGCCATGGACCATGAGCACGTACCCCCCTCTTATTACTCAACTTCTGGGAGCTCCTCTGTCTCCTGCTCTTCTTCAGCCTCCTGTCCAGATGAGCACCATCAGAATCAGACACACATTGGCAGCCCACCCCCTTACCACACTGACTACACCCAAATCCACTGTGGCGGCACACACATAGGTCACATCCCGCACATGTCCCAAACCGGAAGTGGCGGCGGACTGATCCCGGGCCCACCGCTGTCTTACTACAGCACCTCGTCCTTCCCCCAGATTCACCACGGGATCCACCAGGGCCACCTGGGCCAGCTGTCCCCTCCACCAGAGACACAAGGCCACCTGGAGACTCTAGACCAGCTGAGCCAGGCCGAACTGCTTGGAGAGGTGGACCGCAATGAGTTTGACCAGTACCTGAACTCCACTGGGACAGGGTTCCACCCGGAGCAGGGCAGCAACATGACTGTTACAGGACACATCCAGGTGGCGTCAGCCGCCACTGCCGCCGCCACCTGTCCCAGCAGCGCCGCCGAAACCAGCCTCATATCTGTGCTGGCTGACGCAACAGCAGCCTACTACAACAACTATGGCATCTCCTAAGCTTAGTTACTGAACAGACACCACAGGGTTCAAAGCTGGTGAAGACTCTTGGGATAATGTTGCACTTGGCTGCTGATCAGGGGAAGATCTCACAACCTGTAATTAGTATCTATGGGCAACTTTATCTCACCTTGACTAAATCTAAAACTGATTACTGAGCAATATGATTGTCTGGGGCCGAGCAAAGAACAAAGAGCAATTGGAGGAATGTGAGGAAACGGATATGGACACCTCAGGGATGCAGAAACAAAATACTAGAGTATGCCACCTGCAGTTGGGAAGAACAATCGTGAAAAGACTTTTTCATCCACTTGTAAATGTCACCAGTTACTGTTGCCGCCTGGCCGTGTACAGATGCTCTTCAGAAGCTAATTTAAGTCCTTCGATATTTTGCATAAATGTAATGTAATGCTATTATCAATGCTTTCGATTTGAATGTCTACATTATATGTTCTCGCTCTCATTACTGTGGGAGTCTTACCTCAGTAGTTGTAATTGAATGAGGTTTTTGTTCGGACTTTTCTTATGCAATTTAATGAAACAGTGTATAATGGAAAAAAGGCGTTTATACTTCTCAAGTACTTAATAATATATAATCATAACCTCTATGATGAAAAAAATAATAATGTAACTATAGATGTATGCTGATTTAGGTTTGTGAAAGACAATAATTTAAAATAAAAGGTCAATTTTTATTTTATTACCATTCTATGTCAACAGTGTGTCCACAGAAAACAGACGACCACAAAAATGTCATTATTTCACTTTTACAGCTGAGCAGGAAGTAGCAGTAACAACTGCTAACTAAAAGACCAGTCACTCCTCTGCACAACTGATACAATCAGATTCCTAAATAAAAAAAAATAACAAAGGAAAATAAGTCTCCTGCTTAGTCGTTTTTGAAAAACAGTGTGTGTTAATTGTCCACGTCATGCCATGTGTTTCTCTATTTTGGGCTCTGTCTAGTTGTTGTACAGCGACTGGATTATGCATGATGGCGTCCACTCCGCTGCTCGCTTCTTCCACCCGCCATCGCATCATCCCTCGCCATCCGTCTCCGCTCGCTTTCATTTCATCCTGGTTCAGAGGATTAGTGTAAAACAGACGTAGCCGTCGCCACCCGCCTCCATCTCAAACCATCCTTTGTTTTCCTGGATTTTTATTCTGGGTGCCATTCTTAGGCACGCTGAACACCCCCACCCCCCCATCCACGCCCCTCTCCTACACCCACCCCTTCATCCCATGTTGTATCTTGCTGATGCAGACCTTTCGTAATCTGTGGGAAATAAATAAAAAAATAAATCCAGGGGCTTCGTTGACTATTTTACACACTCCTAATTTGTTGTCTTTCCCCGCCTTTCTTCTCTCCACTTCTCCCCTCCTCACCACCTCTGTTCTCTTGAAATTTTTTCTTTTTCGATAAAAGGAATTCGGGGGGCTTTTGACAAATCCTGCAGTCTGGCTGGTCTTCCTGCATTTTTTGGGAACGGTTGAGTCGTGCGTCTTGTAAAAAGGATGTGGCAGAGGAGCAGTGTTTCCTGGCTGATAAGGGAAAAGCCTCTCTCCGTCAGGATGTTTGGGCCTGGCTGGGCCCTGCATTAAAGAGCCAGAGTGAGGGGAAGGGAACCTGCTGTTCAGTGAGTGGGAGGAAACACGGCCATGCTGATTAGCATCTTACTTACCCGGCTTTACTTTTACCAAAACATTTTTCAGGAGCCTGTCGTACCTTGACCTTAACGTAGATTTCTTTTTGAAAAATGTTTCTTGCTGTGGAAACAGTTGTGGTGGTGAACATGTGTACATAAAAATGACCTTTCCTGGTACTCACACCCCTGCATGAGCATGTTCATTGATGCCCCTACTGAGACTGTGATTGTGCTGAAACTGACCAGAACGACAACATTTATCATGCACAAATGTTTGCACGTGGCTGCGTATTGTGTTCCTTCTTTGGGGGTTATGTCGTTACCCCGTGTGCCTGCGGGGTAAGCTACATTTGTGCACGATGATATTTTGAATGTGGGAGCTGGACGGGTGATGCCCAAGGCGCTCTGTTTGAGAAAGTAGCTTGTGGTGCTGCATCGGCCTGGGTTGTTGGGGTGAGGTCAAGCTGCCGTTGCAGACTCCCTTGGTAAAGACGCTCTACGGTGTCTCAGCAATCACGTCCGCCACCTCGGGGTAGGACACGTTAACGGTGACAAGGACAAAGACCTAAGCTTCAAAAAAGCATCCACACATTACACATCGAGACTAGGCCCTTAAAGGAACACGCCGCCATTTAATGATTTTTGCCCATTGTCCAACTCCTTGGCAGATGTCTCCGCATGTCTTTTTTTCTTGTCTGTTTTAATTTAACCTGTAAGAGTGAGATGTAGCACTGCAGTTCTCATGGCAGCCAGATAGCTCGGTGCGTAGATACTGACGTTGCTACAGGAGACCCAGGTTCACATCCAGGTAGGAACAATGATGCTACGGCAACCTACCAGGAGTTTCGTAGTGATTATTAAAAATATAACATATCCTCTCTCACTCTGACTTTTCTTTGCCATGACATTGTTTGTACCTACCGGGATTCGAACCCGGGTCTCCTGTAGCAACGTCAGCATCCTTACACACTGAGCTATCTGGCTGCCACAAGAACTGCTGTGGTACATCTCACTCTTAGAGGTTCAATTAAAACAGAGAAGAAGAAAAAAAAAAAGCCATGCGAAGGCATCTGCCGAGGAGTTGGAAAACGATCAGATGTTAAACAGCACATGTTGATAATAGACTAATTACTGATTACGTAGCTTGCGTTGAAAACATAATCTTCTGTATTTATAATAATACTTAATCAGCATCCTGATCTTTTAGCTAAAATGCCAGTTTTCTTTTCCGCATCCAGTGGCGTTTACGTTTTCGGGAAGTGAGGGCAAAACACTCAACGTGTCAGCCTCAATCCTTTCCTCCCCCAGAAGTTGACTCATTGTCATCTTAACCTCTAATCGAGCTCCTACCAGTGAAAACCGAAGACAGCCGCCGCCGCTCGTTCAGCTGCAATAAATCAACAGGAAAAGAGAGAGAAAATAATTTGTCAACCAACAGAACTGTGACATTGTCGTGCACAGCATGAACCCTGCACTTTTTCATACAGGCAATCACAGTAATTACAAGAGCAGGGAGCCCATTATTGCTTGAATTTGACAAATTCAATTGAATATTGCACTCTTGCAGGGTTGCAAGATTTACAATATTTGCAAAATAAGGATATAGGCTGAACAAACAAAAGAGCCTCCTCTTGTTATTCCTCTCTGATTGCTGGCTGGCAAGGTTCCAATCTCAGGTCAAGCCCCTGGAATGAGTCTGTCAGGTAGTCTGTTATGTTTCCTATTTCCTCCCCTGTCGTCATGTCACTTCCCTGGGCAAACAAACAACTTGGCGGTTGAGCTTAACGCCAACTGTCAAGGTAAGGACGTAAGGCTCAGTGTGTGTGGACGGGGCCCAGGCCTGCACAGCTGTGTAAAGTATTATCCATCTGCTGGGTCTGAGGTGAGCAGTGATCACTTTAAATTTGGTGTCCTCCGGAGGCATGGAGGAGGCTGACTGTCTGGTTGGTCTGGCGTCCATTGTGTCGCTGGCGAGGGAGTGTCCAAGCACGTTATAATTGGAGGTTGACCATTTATACTATATGAGGTTTTTTGCGTATTAACTGCTAGAATGTCTTAATGTGTTTGAATGGCTGTTTTCTTCACACATATATCACAAATAATCATTTACACCTCAATGGAGTTTGGTTGATGCTCAAAGTGATTCATCCTCATCACTGAACTTTCCACTAAATTAAACTACAGTGTGTGTGGCGGATGACAACAGGCTCACATCAGTAAATACTAAATGTTTTTGGAGTGTATTTCCAGTTGGAGTGTGTTACAGCAGCATAATAACCTGTTTACAATTTGTACTTGGCCCTGAATCTACCCACAGGAGGAAAAGATGGCAAAAAAGAAAACACACACATGTGCACAGACATGCGCGCACACACACACACACACACGTGCGTCTCACAGCAAAGGGATTATGGAGTGCAGCTATTCTTCATCTCATTGTGGCTCAACAACAGGCATAGTGTGGGGTGCCGGGCAGGCGTGTACGTTGCCGGACGAAGAATGGACCAGACTCGTCGAGGGACAGGTGCCATGTGGCAGAGGATGCGCAGGGATACAGATGGGGACCCCTGGAAAACTTGGGGGACTGTACAAGCAGCCAAGGGCCTCGCATCCGTACCTGTGCTGTGAAAGCTGCAGCTGAACAGGATCCGGCACCTGTTCTAAGCAGATATAGGCAACCAGCAAAATCACAGAGGGAGGCCAGCACATGGCTGCCAACCCAGAGAAGGAGAAGGATAGATTTCCATTTACCCATACTGATTAGCAAACCGGCACAGACAGGAATCTTGTGCTCGACTGCAGGATGCACAAAAAAAGAACTGAGCAGCAAGTTCCAGAAGCATGTTTTGGGAAACTACCGTTTACAGCTCACGAGGAGTTTTCTAGTTATCTATTAATTTTACAAACAGTGAAAACAGGCTTTGGTTTTTATAAGTTGCAGAACACTGTTAGCATGTTAGAGTTATAATTTCTATGAAATGTTATTCATGTTGCAGGTACTATTTTTACTGCCTGACTTGCATTGTTGTCTGTCTCTCACTCTGTGACAATGACTCACAACAGACTTCACTATCTATGCTTCAAAGCTATTTGGCATGTTTTTGACCTGACTCCCAGGGCTTTTGTAACTCATGATCTTGATGTAAAGGAGGACGATTTTAATTCCTCCTTAATTTCCAGATTTTTAATTTTTGGCCGTTTTTGGGCATTTTCGACATACTAACCCCTTAAGTTTTTTTTGCGATTTTTGACCGATGAGAAAATGAGGTTTTCTGGCGTCTAATCCACA
>JAFBJQ010000732.1:328669-334706 GCA_016785345.1 Trinectes maculatus | reverse complement strand
CCACACTGCTCGGTGTGTGTATCACACAGTGGGACACATGACTGCCTGTAATACTACACCATGCATATGACTTGTTTTGTTCACTCTATGACCCATAACGTGGTTCAGAGTGACGGACGAACGGCAGACCCTCTGTGTCATTGATAAGTAGCTCACGTGTCCCTGTGCATACACATACTACTGATTAGCGTAGCATATAGCAAAAACATGCCTGCACACACACACACACACACTGGACTCTGACCTCGGGGTCGGTTATAGGGGCCCCTCTGTCTTTGTTGTGTTGGAGAATTATTAATGTACAGAGTTGTGCGGTCTCAGAGTTTACTCATAATTAATGTGTGCTGTGTGTTGTCCCGCTCTCATGACCCCCTTACCCCCCCCCACCCCCCCACCCCATCTCCTTTATGGACGATCCTAGTGTTGCAGTAAACTCTGCCTGTTTCTGTATGCACGTGTGTTCTATGTAAAAAAGCGATTTTACTGTGTGTGTGTGTGTGTGTGTGTGTGTGTGTGTGTGTGTGTGTGTGTGCGTCTGTGTGTAGGCGATCAGTGGAGCCGTATCAGTGTTGGAGAGAGTGAGCAGTTAAGTAGGCTCAGAGAGCGGTGAGTTTACTGGCTCCAGCAGGGGCGGACACGTGTTGGCTCACCCACTCGCTGCTCCTCTGACGCCTTTCAACACACACTCCATGAGCTAATGAGGAAAGTTACGAACTGGACAGTCTCACAACGCCCACACGCCGACACCGAGGCTAACTGACGGGCGCTGGAATCAAATGTTCTCCACACAGTCAGGGACACGGAGACGCCACGCCGCGCCGCGCCGCGCCGCGCCGCGTCACAGATTCACCCCGACTGCCAGAACCTACAGCGCCACCGGGAAGCAAGCAACTACAGTGACCGCGATGATGTGTCCAAACAATTTTGTCACTGAGACTCTTTGCGCAAGTTACCGGGTTCACTGGTCCCAGGTCAGAGTTCAAACATGGCGTTTTCTGTGGCCAAACCATTTCCGCTAATAAACCCAGACGCCACCGCTCCTTCTGTGTATGATAAACACTGTACTGCCTGATGATGGAGTGTGATCACGCAGACGATGCCGCTGTGTCAGTTGCGTTGTGTGAAGTGAACAGCAGCATGTGGTGTTTACTGTAACGTGAGTCACCGTAGGCAGAAAACAGAGGAAGCTGGTTGTGTGGGATGAGGCTGATCTCAGATCAGTATGGAGGAGAGGTGGACGTGGCACCTCCTCACTATAATATTATACTGTTTCTGTCCTTCTTCCTTATCTCAGTGAGTGACCTGTAACCTGCCTGTTCACCAGGACGCTAACGCTCCACGCTAGTTTCTTCTCCCGGGTCACTGACATGGTCAACACCCACTTAACCATGTGAGGAACTGGAACATAAGGAGAAGCGGAGGGAAGGAATGAGGGAAATCAGGTGGAAGATAAGGAGAGGTTGGACAGGCCGGGAGAGGAGATGAAGAAAAAAGATGGGGGTGGGGGTCAAGCGAGAGGGGGAACGCTGCCTTTGAACTTTTCAAGGTCGACTCCTTTCATCTCAGCACCGAGTCGCGGCCCGTCGGTTTGCACAGGACCCGAACACCCACAACTCCTCTGGTCAAGCACGCAGAGAGAGAGAGAGAGAGAGAGAGAGAGAGAGAGAGAGAGAGAGAGAGAGAGAGAGGGGCCACGTCCCAGTTCGGGAACAGAGTCTGCCGATGCCCGGAGGCACAGAGTCTCCTTCACCGCCGCTTCCAGCAGACAGGGGCCCCGCATTAATCATGTGCAACGTGATAGTCCCCCCCCCCCCTCCTGGACCCAGGCCTCGACAGAGACTGTGACGGCGAGGCCTCGCTCCGCGGAGGCTGAGCACACCTGCACCGCTGTGGGTGGAGGGGGGTCAAACTCAGTGTGCGTGAACGAGTGGACAAAGACGAGGGACAAAAGCTCCGCCGACTGCACTGACTCGCTGGTGGCGAGTCTGCGAGTCACATTTACCGACCGTCCAAGTTCACACCAGGCGCAGCCGCGTGCAGCACTCACCCTGACTCGCCCGATGACCTTCTGAGATCCTGAACGCCAAAATCAGGAATAAATGAAGACGCAGGATTTCGTCAGCGTGGGATCAGTTGGATCGAACGTCCCCCGACAAACCGCACACAGCGAGGCAGCGTGTTCAAGGCGCGGGACCCTGGAAATAACTGACGTAGACGTTTCGTTGGCGCTGAAAACAATTAAGAAGGAAAATAAATGAACACTTTTTTATTGCTTTAAATCAATGCTAACGTTGGTTGCTAACATGCTCATAATTATAACATGCTGATGCTGAGCAGGTACGTTTAGCATGTTAGCATGACAATGTTTACTCAGTAGCAGTCAGTGGGGGGGGGGGGGGGGGGCTCAAACCCATCATCATAGGTTTGAGGTCATAAACCAAAGCTCCTCAAACCATCATGAGTTTGTGCAATGGAATTTAATTTTTAATTATTTGTTGACTGTTCTTTCCCTCTAATGAAAGTGACACACTGACACAAACTGTGTTTGATTTTTTTTTCTGAACATTGTCTCGCAGCATTGTCCTCGTATGTAGGCTGGACACCTGACACTCCAGACATGTTGACGTCCGCCGCAGACATAAAGCCCACAGGACACGAGGAGGTGTGGTGTCATATAGGCTTCTGGGACATGGGGCTGGGATGGTTTCTGGGACCTTTTGTCTTTATGTGGCATGTGGACATTACAGGGACAATACCTCACAGCCCCATTCCCAGACAGTCTCCCCGGACGAGGAGGTAAAAACCAGGAGCATTGTCCGCCAACGTGTTGGATTACAGCCTACAATCTAACGGCTTTGTCCCGACACGATGCTAATCAGCACACTATGTAACATTACATAAAGAGGAACCCTTTTTTTCAGCTGGAGCTGCAGCTGCAAACGGAAAGAAAAAACCAAAACGTCTCATCTGCTAACTGGTACGACGCACATCCAGAACAGTGTCAGCCAGTAAAAGCTTCTGGCCTTGATGCTACCCGGGGTGAAGGATGCTCTTATAAACCTTTCTGTGTGAAAACCACATTGCCAGGTTTGATAGCTGGTCCATAAATGACCCCTGACAGGAGAGGTGTGAGCATCACCCCCCTCCCCCCCGCCTCCCCCCCGGCCTGTAGCTCCCTTCCTGTCAACACATTTCCAATAAGCTAAAGGGTGGAACCAGGTTTGCAAAATACCTGTACGAGGATCTGAGCTGTGGGCCGCGTCTTATTGGAGGAGTTAGTGAAGTGACATCCGTGATGATGTCGTGGACCTGGCAGCTGGATGATGTGTGTGAGGTTGCTCTTAGGTTACGCATGTGTGTCGGCCAGAGTTAATTCATGGCTGTGTGTAACAACCTGGCACCACCTCTAGCCCTCTGAAACGCCCTCCCCATCCATCATCTCTCGACCAATACACCTGCAACATCTCAGCCCAATTCCCACGTCTTCCTCTCTCTCGTTTTACAACCGCCTATTCTCCATCCTCCATCCACAACCCTCCTGTGCCTACCTTCACCTCCCCGCCCCCAGCAGCCTCCAGCACCCTCTCCGCAAGCCTGATAGATGCTCTCTAATATTCAGCCGACATAAATCTTCCCCCAAGTTGCCCACAAATATCTCAGCTGTGCTGATTTATAGGAGCAGGCCTCCCCCGTCTGACTCAACGAGCGGCCGCCGTGGTGCTGGTGGGCTGCGTGGAGATGGGATTGATTTCCTAATGGCAGCTCTCTTTAAAGTAAGAAGGCCACCTTCACGAGGAGCCAGGGAGGAGAGCGAGGGATTACTGAGTGTGAAGCTGAGCAGCACTGATGGAGCGCACAACAGACTCACCTGTGAAAAAAGGTCAGCCAGGCAGTAAACGGGCAAATGAGCCTGGGATGGATGGATGGATGGATGGATGGATAGATGGCTGGATGGATGGATGGATGGATGGATGGAGGACACAGGGTTAGAGCTGAGGAGGTCGGCACACAACAACAACAACACAGTGCGTAAACACACTAACACGGTTCGTTTATAGAGGGCGAGAGCGTCGCCTATTAAAATGTTGTGTTTACATATGTTTGTGTACAAATAAGAAAAAGCATCATTCTATGTGTATATATATGTGTGTGTGTGTGTGTGCGTGTGTGTGTGTGTGTGAATTCACACATGTGTTTGTGTAATTATGCATGGGAGTTTACACAGCTGTTGGAGACTGGGCAACAACACTGATACTGTGCGTACTGTTTGCGTTGCCGTCACTGCCTGTGGTAAAAAAGAAAGACACTATGATATCAGACCAGTTGTGCGTTCAGATTACAACACAACGGTAAAAAAAACAAAATGTGAGCAGCAAAAGAGGCTGATAAACACAAAGCACAGTGACGTAATCAGTAAATGTATAAATACGATCTGTATCAGCGGAGTCAGCCTGAGCCATAGAAGAAGCGTGATGGTCTCCTGAGACGATGGAGAAGATGAAGGAGAAAGGAGGGATGACGTGAAAACATGAGCTCAAGGCCAGAAAGAGGGGAATTAGACAACACAACGCTACACAACTGCCGCCGACCATTAACCAGCTAATTAACGAGCTGAGCCGTCTAATTGATGTGACTCGGCTCTGACTCCCCCGGGAGGGGAAACGGCTTCGTGAAGGTGAAGCTCCACACTCACAGGTCAGAGTTCACGGAGCAAACAGAGGTGACTGACTCCGATGTTTCCACCCGCTGAACGCGCAACGCAGCACAGTGACCGCGAACGTGACATCGCTAGCGAGTTTGACAGAGAGCGATGGTGACAGATTGGGCCCCACGGAATAAAACGGCAGGGATAATGTCACTCCGACATGTCCAGTCCACATGTCGGAGAGAAAAAGGAGTCATCCGGAGAAGAGACGGAGCACAGACTGAAACAGAGGGAGGATTCAAGAGAAAAACCGTAAATGTGCTTCAAAGACCAAAAGATCGCAACTTCTCCAAGACGCTACAAAAACAACACCATCGACTGGGTGAACCGGTAAATACAAACTTTACTTTGGCCCCCCGTATGCGATTTTATACTTCTATCCAAAGGAAAACAGACGAAAAACAAGACTCTGACGTTTCCTAAAACATCAGCAGTCAGTGCAAACACAACTGGAGCCTTTTGCATGTGTGATACGACAGTGAGTTTGTGCTGGACAAATATTTGAGCATGGAGCATTCACACTGGAGACGGAATACCACGGTGTGCCAGGAAACAAACACTGAGTCGCACAGGAAACAGGGAAACTGCAAACGACGATAAGGTAAAGTAGATTTAAAAAAAAAAAAACCTTCACATGATTAAAATTAAATTAAAATGATTGGATCCGGACAAATTAGAGCGAAACGAGCAATGTTTTTTCGAGGTGTGGTCACAGAAATTTCCCATGATACCTTGTGGAGCGTGTGAAAAGGAGTCCCGGGAGGGGGCGGGGCGGGGGCATGTGTAAACCTGCCTCTGCACTGAGGTGGATTTCCCATCGAGTGGGAGAGGAGCTGGATTCAGGACAAGAGAGAGGGAACGGGGTTCAGACGTTGGAGTCACGTACGAAGATCTGACCTGACACCTCTGCCATAACCACAGGAAAAACACACAAACTGCAGCCGGAGCTTATCAGCACTCAAAAATCCAGATTAAACAGATGCCAGTGAACACAACGCCAGGGCGGGAATTACTAAAACAAACACTGAAATGCAACACGTGCGTTAAATGAGCGGTCAGGGATCAGTGTGATGCTCATGCTAATGCTAATAACGACAGAATCGGATAACAATCAGCTCGACGCGTCGTTAACCTCTTCCTGGAGAGACGCCCGCAGCTGCACGACGTCGCCCTCTCTCTGTTGACCACTGACATGAGGTGAATGAACGTGTTGTCTCCTCGCGGAGCTGCGCTGGTTGGAACGTAGCGAGCGGAGGCCGGCGCCGGCGCCTCTGTGGGGAAACGGTTCAGATGTCTGCTCTTTTTAAGAAATCTATTCCTGGATGCGTTTGA
>JAFBJQ010000732.1:321169-326169 GCA_016785345.1 Trinectes maculatus | reverse complement strand
GGAAGTTTTTTTTTTTTTTTTTTTGTTCTACGCTCTGTGCCTGCATGTGGTTACACTGTGAGAACATCACTGCTAGGCAACGGCAACACGGACAATAATATCAACATTACCCTCCGAGTCGACAAACCACAGACCCGAGCGGTCCGGTGAGATAGCAGGCGTGTAACACGAGGCAGGAATTACACAGGCGTGGTGGCAGAGGGGAAAAGATGAGGCCAGCGGGAATATCACAAAGAATTAAAAAGACAAAAAGCTTACACAACCAAAATACAAAATATGAACTTACACCGTAATGACATCATCAACCATTACGACTTTTCCCCCTCTGAGGAGCAGGAAGTAGCAGAACCCGACGCTGTGCGCGTCACGCTCCATCAAATCAAGCTTTTCCTGTCTGAACTCTCTGAATTCATCTTCATCTCAGACACTGATGCAGCTCATCATCTGTATCAGTGATGTTTCCATATGCGTGGTTCTAGGAGATACAGCACAGTCACAATACAGAAAAAACAAGTGGGAACAGTGACCTTATTGTGAAAATATGAAAATTTGACCACACACAGCCAGCATCTTTTTTTTCTCTCTCCTCTAACCACTCGTGTCTCTTTATAACAATGACATCAATTTCCTGTCACCGTTTTAGCACCACGACTTTAAATGTTGCTCGTTAAGGGGCCACCAGGAAGTCGAGCGTGGATGAGAGCGATGCTTTATGTTCACGATAACCTGTCCGAACTGTTCCCGCTCCACTTTATGATCTCCCGACGTTCGTGCAGGTGCCGAAAGCTGAAAACGTCGGAGAAGCACTCGGGAATTTCAGGCCTAACCTGCAGGAATGTTGCCCACGACGTGGCCATATTTTACGCCGAGAACAAAGTGTACCTCCTGCTCGCTCCAGCAAACTGACCCGAGTGCGGAGAGACAAAAGGAAAACCCGGCCTGGTTGGAAAAGGAGGCGAGAAAATGAGCGCGCTGGCTGGCTGGCTTAGCAGCGAGTTACACGCCTGGCGCTCTGGGCCGACCCAGCTTGGCTTATCATAAAAGGCTTCCTCTGAGACATCCTCTTGGAGGATATCAAAGACCTTCAGCGATGGGGATCCAGCTTGAGAGAGATCAAATGGAAATAAAGAACCTTCACCTTCCGTCAGTGCTTCAGTATTTTGGCAACAGCCGACCCTGGCTGATGAATACTACAGTACACTGCTGGCAAAAGGAGACTTTTTCCCATGAAAGGGGGAAGCGAGTTTGGGAGTGTAGTTTCTCTTACGTGAGTTTTTCCACAAAAGACTGCGAGACCTCACCTACAGCCTGGAGGTCTCTGTCTGACAGAGCTGCGCAATGCCTCATCTACCAACACCAACCAGATCCCAGCGCTTCCCGACTTGGAGCGTTTACAAAAATATTTCTTTTGTCGTACAAGCTTGATTGGTTGATGTTTGAATTGGAAGGAGTTGTTCCTCGAGAGTCTGGGTGAAGTTCGTTTGGCCTAAATGCTTCAATGCACGGTGTTTACGGTTGTATAATCAACTGGCTGTTGTTGCAGCCGACAAAAAACTACAACTACACATTAATGATCGACGAGTTCGTTAGGACCGAGGAGACTTAAGACTTAACACACACCAACAACAGACTGACACACTAACACTTGTCGGCATACAAACGCATCATGCTCTCACACTAGGCCACTGCCTGATGGAGTACAACATGATCATCCTTATCGTCACCATCAGTAGTCGTAGTAGTAGTAGTAGTAGTAGTAGTAGTAGTAGTAGTAGTAGTAGCAGCAGCAAATATAGGGTTATCTCAAAAGTAAAAATAACAGATAACAGATCCCCGATAACTTTACGTACACACACAACACACACGTGCACGCACACACACACACATGCACACACACACCATTGTGTAGCTAGTAAAGGCTCAGGGCAGCATATGGCGAGTTGACTGTATCTATAGATCCTGTCTCAGTGCTGAAGTATGTGTGTAACATGTGTATGCTAACACTAAAGACAGACTGCTACACCAGGATATAAATACTGTAATTTACCACGTGTGGAGCCCCCCCCTCCCCCAACACACACACACGCACACACACACACGCAGCAGAGGCATTAACATTAGCCCGCTGTGAGGAGGCCCCTCTGTGAAGACTGGAGGAGGATACAAATGACATCAGTGTGTACTAAACAAACACTCATCAGTCTGCTGGAGCTATGGAGACCAGGCGCCGGGGCTCTGGTGGAGGTGAGGCTCCGTGTGCGGACCCTCCAGACATCCACGCACTAACAGCCGCCTACAGACAGGGGTCATCTGATAACACAGGACAGCTTGTTGTGTGCCATCGCTGTGGGCGGAGGAGAGAGAGAGAGAGAGAGAGAGAGAGAGAGGAAAAAAAAACGTGATGCTGCAATCGGCACGTATCTCACGATTAATTCTGTTTTTCATCTCGTTAATGACTCATCTCATCGGGACAGGCTGTTGGATGTGGTGGAACACTGGGAGCATCTACAGTCAGGAAGGCATCGTGGATGGCGCCGCCACATCGCCGCCCCTCATGCATTATTCCGCTCGGTGAATAAGTAGCAACATCCTCCCTGAATTCCCCTCACAGCGTGAGCAGGAAGACGGTTTTCCTGAATCCCTCTCTTCCCACTGCACTCAGTCTAAACTCAAAGTGTCCGAATTTAAATTGGGAGGAGAGAACTTCCTGCGACAACTCCTTTTCAGTAATTGTGTAGAAGTGCTGAGCAGCACCACAGCACCTCAGGCTGATGAAGACACATTGTTTTCATGTGCACTTGAAGATAGGAAATTTAAAAAAAGAAAGCTGTGTTTTGTACTGTGTCGTACTGAAGCTGAGCAGAACCAGCACCACATGTGACAGATGAGGCGGTGGCTTTTTTTTTCTCTCTCTCTCTCTCTCGCTCTCTCTCTTTTTTTTTGTTCTTTGTATCGTTTCATAGATCTCTGGTTTCCTGTGTGTGTTTTTGTGAACTGCAGCCTGACCTCTCTGTTTTTGAGGTTTACCAGGAAAACACAAGAGAAAACCAGGCCATAGCATGTTTGTGCGAGCTGCGACGACGACAACTCGTAGGTAGCGGTTCATCGTTGTGACCTCTTTTATGAAGAGCGATGCAGTGCTCGAAAAGAGGCGGGGTCAATAGATACAGATGTCTCTCGAAAGCATTTTAAACCAGATGTTTATTAATGTAACCATGACGACAAAGGTCCAGTACAGACGCTGCTGTTCAGGTATATTATGTTATATTATTTATCAAATAAATAAACTGAATAAATAACTAACGTGGATAAATACTCAAATGGAAAAATATTCAAATACATAAATTACTCTATAATTTAAATGTACATCTAAAGATTGATGCATTCATTCATGTATTTCTACGTCTATTTATTAATTAATTGTTTTTTTAATTTGGGCATTTTGGGGGCCTCCATTGAAATATGTAGATCAATTTGTCCCAAACTCATTGGCAGCGTGTGTGTTTCCGTGTGTGCAGCGTTCAAGTTGCTAAGTGTGTTGCCTCACAGGGACCTGACTGGCATTTAGGCAGAATATTCCCACAAGCAGCGGTGTAATTAATTAGCCTGCTGTTCCTCCACCACCACCCGCGCCACCTCCACCCCCTCCACCCCCTCCCGCTTCCTGCCCACCCCCAAGTCTCATAAGTTAAAATGGGGATAATCAGTTCCACTGGGAATCCCTTCACAGCCACCAACAAACCCCCCCCCCGTCCCCAAACACACACACACACACACACCGCTCCTTCATTACATCCACTCCCCCCTGCGCCTTTAAACGTGCTAACTGACGAGGCATGTTATGACAGTTTGGCCCCCGCCTCCCCTCATCAATTACGTCCCCCATCTGGACACTGAGAAATCCGACGGCGGCGTTTTTGACTTCACACTTTGCCACCGGAACATCAAACACAAAGACGCGAGAGTCAGTGAGACGCAGATCGAGTCAGGACGCTGGACGGGGTCATTACGGCTCAGAGTTGACCCGGTCAAAGTGAATGGTTTAATTCGGTCTCGGGTGGAGGAGGGGAGAGGATGAAGCAGCACAGGGACCAGGCTCCCCCCTGCCTTTCTCATTAACCTCATCATGTGACGCCGAGCGGCGAGGACTGGGAGTCGGCTCGTTTCTCTTCAAGGTGATGTCAGAGCATCGCTGACGACAAGTCCCAGTTGCCTGTGAGGGAATTAGGCCTGGTCTCGCTGGAGGAGGTTCTGACCCGGGCTTGTTGGGCAGGACAGATTAAAGCGAACACGCTCAGAGACCAGAGACCAGAAGATAAAGGCCAAAGACAGCGCCGTGCTCCTGCACCACGGGGGGAGGGGCGCCGACTCAGCATCGCTGCCGTTCACAGGATCTTTACTGTTTGATATTTAAGTTGTTGATGTTTAAGTTGTTGGGGATGGTGGAAACAGCCACAGCGATTCTGGTCACAATGATGGTTCATCATCAGCCCTGAATAATTGATCACGTGATCAAAATCATTAAGATTTATCATGTAGAGGCCATGAATATCAATACATGACACCCTATATATGTAGTACATATATGTATGTATGTATGTATGTATATATATATATATATATATATATATATATATATATATATGTGTATATTATATATATATATGTGTGTATGTATACACACACACACACACACACACACACACGCACAGTTCCATAGCACAGCGAGTGTGTTATTATGTTATTATATACATTAGATGTGTAGATCTGGTTAGACTCTCCTTACATGTGAGTAATGCGGTGGCATCAGGCCTGGATGTCTCTGTGGTGGAAACCTGAACCGTCACCGCGCGCCGTCGACTTTTCCAGCAGCACCTGAGCGGTTGGGATGAGATCATGTGTACGTGAGCTGATCATTCATGGATCTTTCAGGAAGAACTCCGTGGGGCAGGCGTGGTGAGCGAGTTAATGTATTCACGGCAGGGTATTATATACATTAG
>JAFBJQ010000732.1:318195-321138 GCA_016785345.1 Trinectes maculatus | reverse complement strand
AAGAGTAATGCGGTGGCATCAGGCCTGGATGTCTCTGTGGTGGAAACCTGAACCGTCACCGCGTGCCGTCGACTTTTCCAGCAGCACCTGACTGGTTGGGATGAGATCATGTGTACGTGAGCTGATCATTCATGGATCTTTCAGGAAGAACTCCGTGGGGCAGGCGTGGTGAGCGAGTTAATGTATTCACGGCAGGGTGGTATTATTCCGGCATCCAGATTCCTGTCCTTTATTCACACGTCTTTTGTCATGGATGATGTGTTACACACCCAACTCACCACTGAGCTATAGATTATATACAGGACTAAATGTTACGCACGCAGCACATAGGCTCCTTACTACTTCTCTTGTTGTATATGATTACCCTGAAAGACATTGTTGGAAAAAAATGATAATTTCAATACCTTACAATATAGTATTATCATTTTTGTGTAAGACATGCTGCTAATGTCCATCTGACATGATGATAACTGAGGAGACACACACACACACACACACACACACACACACACACACACACACACACAGAGTCTATTGCTCTGAGGCCTATAGCGTCTATATACTGTATCTTTCCATATCATGTGCAACGCTGCACAACACTGAGTTACAAACACTGGTTCAGGTTTTAGCTTTATCAATCAATCAATCAATCAATCAATCAATCAATCAATCAATCAATCAATCAATCAATCAATCAATCAATCAATCAATCTTCTTGGTCAGTGCACAATGTAGAATGTTAAGTTACTGTCCTTGACAATGAAAGAAAAGAAAATAACTAAACTTCAAGTTGTGTATTTTTAAGCTCATTAAAAATCTAGCGGTCGGAGTGGTGACTGTGTTAAATGGAGGACAGCGAGCAGGAGATGGTTTTGTGGGTGGTGGAAATGATCCTCTGGAGCAGGCTGCTGTCCGCTGAGAGGCAGAGCTGCATTATCTCTGCACGCGGGCATCTTCTCAGCCATGCTGCTTGTTCTTCCTGAGGCTCCTCAGCAGGTAGAGACACTGCTGGATGCTCCTGCAGCTTCTGCGAAGCCAACATCACTGCAGCTTCCTGCGCTGCTCACTGCGGAGCAGTGTGTCATTCATAATACATCACTGGACAGCATCAATACTGGATTTCTCTTTTTGGGAATATCTATGAGGAAGATTCCAATGGATTGCTACCACTCGGTGTCTAGTTTTATACACACACATACAGTATATACAGTGTAGGAGATTTATGGACATGTATTTAGAATGTCAGTATATATAATGACCTGAAACTAACATTCTTTCATTACCTCATACAGAGGTCAGTTTCACGTTTGTCCACAGGGGGAAATAAACACGGACACAGTCATGTTCATAGTTCTTCACCTACAATTAACGCCGACAATCCCCGAAATCTGTCTCAGCCATGAACAGAGGGACGACACACACACACACACACACACACACACACACACACACACACAGAGGAGATAAACACAGTGTTTTCACACAGGCCACAGTTACCTGCTGTCTGCAGCAGCAGAAATTACCAGCTTTTATCGAGAACAAACAGGAAGACAGCTCTGGAGACATCGCAAATTAGCCCTTCCACACCCCCGAGCTCCACTTCCTGTTGAACTCTGCATTACCTGCCCTGCCCCAGCAGGGGCCCCAGCAGAGGCCCCTGCTTTTCCCTGCCTCCGTTAGCTCGGGGCCAGATGCCGCAGAGACAGAAGGCCTCTGTTCCTCCAGGAGCGTCGTCCTGGCTTTTAGATCCATGGCCCCCCGCCCACCCCCCTCCACCCGGAACGAGGAGCCACAAAACGAGGAGCGTAAAACTGCACACCTGTTGGACCTAATCACATCCAGACCCCCGACCCCACTTCATTCTTCTTTTTTTTTCGAACACAAACTCAATGTCTGATCACGCGTTCAACGACTTATGAATCCGCACACGACGCGACGTATCCACGGAAGTGCGGCGGGTTTTCGGAGGAGCGCGTCTGCCGCCAGCCTCTCACTTAACATTCCCCTTCATCCGCTGACCTTGAGTCACCCGATATTAGCGACATGAAGCCGAGCGGGGCCTTGAGGTTAAGAACACTCTAAATTGCAGTCTTTGAGAAGCCCCCTCCTGTGAAGCCCCGCAGGCCTAATGTGTATGTGCATGTATGTGCCTGAGCGCCCGCGTGTTCCCTCCCCCCACCGCCATCGCTACAATTTTGAATTCCCCACCAGAGGCTTTTTAAGAGCGCGACAGCCCCAGCAGGCGAGATGAAAGTAGTGATTTCCCCCCCCCCCTCTCGCTCTGTAATTCTAGCGTTTTTTTGTCCACTATATGTCATTACAGCGAGCTGCAGCTAGTCATTTGTGTCCTGCGGCCGGATACATGTGCACAGAGGGAACCAATTTGTGTGGGAGGCGTATCAGGACAGAGGAGGCGTCTGATTTCAGATCAGCGTCTCCGGGCCCTTCGCCTGAGGGCGACGGGACTGCGAGCGGCAGCCCACACCGGCATGGTTTAACGGCGAGGTTCGGTCACATCCTGCAGCCATCTTTACAACGCAGCCGACGTTTAGCTCACAAGATAAATCTCACACGGGGTCATTTAAAAAAAAAAAAAAAGAGGAAACGCTGTTTACGTTCGTTAAGATCGTTATGAGCAGAGAGCGGAGACGTGAACCGAGCTCGGGAATCTTTCCTGTGAGGGTACTTTCCATGACTCTGGGTCACCATTGAAATCCAGGCCTGACTGGAAGCAGCTGATCTCTTCAAAGGAAAACAAACTTTTCCGATGCACTGACCTGCCGGAGACCTCAGAGTGGGAATTTTTTTCTTCCCATTTTGTTTCCTGGTTAATGCAGAGAGTGAGCTCACGTGTGATCAACACAAGTTCACGGCGCTTAAAAACGTTTGGTTCAGCAAAACTGAACAGCTCTTTTTTTTTTTTTTAATATTTGAAATTATTCA
>JAFBJQ010000732.1:303195-315695 GCA_016785345.1 Trinectes maculatus | reverse complement strand
ATGGGTCAGCAGCCACACACACACACACACACACACACGCACACCCACACACACTCACACACTCGGGTATAGTTTTTTCTTGAACATGACTTTTTATCTCGTTGCCCATGGAGGTAATTATCATTGTTGTCACAGGCGCTGTGATTCATTAAGGAAGCTTTCATCAGGAGCCTTCTGCTGGTGTTGAGGGCCGCGCCATCTTCACCCGTTTAATTAGTGCGAGCAGAGCTCGCTCACTGCGCGGCTCCTCCGTCAGACAGTGATCTGAGGGGGAGGGAAAAGGGAGCAGACAGGGGGGCAGGTCCTACAAGCCTTTGATAGATCCCTCTCCTCCACTTGCAACCCGTCTCCGCGCTAACGCGAGTCGACCTGAGACGCAGAAGCAATGTTGCTGGCATCCATCACATGTTGCAGATGATGAGTGGTGATGAGGCAGAGGAGCCATGCGCCCTGTATCGTCTCCTCTCCTCTTTTCAAAAGCTCTCCCTCGGGGATCTGAGATGGTCTCCGGGAGTCAAAGCCCAACTTCCACACTCGCACACTCGGCATAACGCCATTGATACATAATTAATATGAAAGTTTGAATTACCAGTGCCAGTGTGCGGCGCCTCTGGATGTGCTTTTCTTAGACCTAATAGTTTTGATGCTGTATCATGTGCGATGTGGTGAATCATCTCGTATGTGATGTGATTCTCTGCAGACACAGTTCATTACTGGATTATTAATATTAATATTTCTCCATCTCCGTCTTATTTACCTGCATTTCTCTCTGCAGCTTTAATTTATCATTCTCTTGCACTTTAAAGGTGATTATCTGTATAATCATCTTCAGGGCTCTGAGTCACCAGATGATTTAAATGAAAACATCTGAATATGAATGTTATATCTCTACGTCTAATATCGGATTTCTGTCTATTGCGCGTTCCAATGTTTGTGTTCATCTTGTGGTTTACTGCCCACTAGTGGCAGCAGCAGGACAGCGTTACTCTGGGCGCGACAGTGTCCCGTCGTGGTCACGCGCGCTTAGCGGGTATTTTTAAATATGACTAAGTTTTATGAAGGCACAAAACTAAACTGCTGGAACGTGAGAGAAGTGATCGCGACTGGTTTCACGCTTCACATCAGACTTAATTATCATTATTATTATTATTATTATTATTATCAACTATTAACCAAAACCAAACGAAACCATCGTAACGTCTAACTTCAGCAAGCACAAGTATTATGAAACTGAATATATATATATATATATATATATATAGCATCATCACTGACCAGCCGAGGTCCAGCAGAAGCCTCTGACATCTCGACCCTCAGTAGTTGAGGGAGGACGGCCACACGAGCGGTGAGTAAGGGAAGACGGAGAATAAAAGCAGGCTCTGGTTTCATCAGTTAATGAGCTCTACCTTCATCAAACACCTCCGGTCCCCGAGCCTTCGTCGTGACTCAGAGGTCACCGGTGCTCGTTTACAGTGCACTGGTATTTAGTTTCCATTGTGTCATCGACGGCAATTTCCTCTCAGCACAATCTCAGACAATGATTCACCGTATAAGTAATGTGAAAAGACGAGCCGCAGGTGTAGTACACGTAATACCGTGTGGATACTGTGTGTGTGTACGACACCTTCACACGTCCACAACTGTGTTGATAGTTGTCTGCATATAAAAACATCAACAATATCATGTTATTTACAAAAAACAACAACATACGACAATAATGAAGTATAATAATATAATAGTAAATAAAAGTCCTAATGTACTGATAGGTTGATGAATCTATCTATCTATCTATCTATCTATCTATCTATCTATCTATCAAGCTCATTACAGGAGATGGCTACAGATCTTATACTAATGAATACCAAATGTAACTGTGCAGGAAAAATGTTGGTGGCATTTTTCATGCTGTTCTTACCGTTAGTGATTCTCTTTTGCGGCCACTTGTGATGAATGTAAACCCCTGTGTTTCAATGGCGACGCCTGTTTTCTGTATGTGCTCCTCAACATACCTAAAATGACAGCAATCAGGTATGATTTCCATCAAGGGTGTTGTTTTTTTCTGTAATACTGCATTTCTTAGTGCACCCTTTTAATCTCCTGTCACCAAAACAAATTCTTATTCACACATAGAGCACAGCATGTGACAGTCAGGCAGCCGAATACAGCTAAACTGTTGTGTCGATCCCATTTAAAGTAGGGTGTTTTACCAATTAATGAAAGAGCTCTTCCCAGCAGAGTGGTTACCCATTATCATCACAGTGATTTTCTTTCTGGGAGGCAAAAGCCGAACCCCAAGGCTGCAGGCAATCTTCACCAGACCTGGAAACACAAGCACATGCCCGCACACACACACACACACACACACACACACACACACACACACACACACACACACACACACACACACACACACACACACACACACGCACACTCACACACTCGGGTATAGCTTTTTTCTTCTTCTTCTTAACATGACTTTTTATCTCGTTGCCCATGGAGGTAATTATCATTGTTGTCACAGGCGCTGTGATTCATTAAGGAAGCTTTCATCAGGAGCCTTCTGCTGGTGTTGAGGGCCGCGCCATCTTCACCCGTTTAATTAGTGCGAGCAGAGCTCGCTCACTGCGCGGCTCCTCCGTCAGACAGTGATCTGAGGGGGAGGGAAAAGGGAGCAGACAGGGGGGCAGGTCCTACAAGCCTTTGATAGATCCCTCTCCTCCACTTGCAACCCGTCTCCGCGCTAACGCGAGTCGACCTGAGACGCAGAAGCAATGTTGCTGGCATCCATCACATGTTGCAGATGATGAGTGGTGATGAGGCAGAGGAGCCATGCGCCCTGTATCGTCTCCTCTCCTCTTTTCAAAAGCTCTCCCTCGGGGATCTGAGATGGTCTCCGGGAGTCAAAGCCCAACTTCCACACTCGCACACTCGGCATAACGCCATTGATACATAATTAATATGAAAGTTTGAATTACCAGTGCCAGTGTGCGGCGCCTCTGGATGTGCTTTTCTTAGACCTAATAGTTTTGATGCTGTATCATGTGCGATGTGGTGAATCATCTCGTATGTGATGTGATTCTCTGCAGACACAGTTTATTACTGGATTATTAATATTAATATTTCTCCATCTCCGTCTTATTTACCTGCATTTCTCTCTGCAGCTGTAATTTACCATTCTCTTTAAAGGTGATTATCTGTATAATCATCTTCAGGGCTCTGAGTCACCAGATGATTTAAATGAAAACATCTGAATATGAATGTTATATCTCTACGTCCAATATCTGATTTCTGTCTATTGCGCGTTCCAATGTTTGTGTTCATCTTGTGGTTTACGTGAGAGAAGTGATCGCGACTGGTTTCACGCTTCACATCAGACTTAATTATCGTTATTATTATTATTATTATTATTATTATTATTATTATTATTATTATTATTATTATTATTATTACTATCAACTATTAACCAAAACCAAACGAAACCATCGTAACGTCTAACTTCAGCAACCACGAGTATTATGACCCTGAATATATATATATATATATATATATATATATCATTAATTTGTACAAATTGATATATATATATATATATATATATATAGCATCATCACTGACCAGCCGAGGTCCAGCAGAAGCCTCTGACATCTCAGCCCTCAGTAGTTGAGGGAGGACGGCCACACAACCGGTTGAGTAAGGGAAGACGGAGAATAAAAGCACGCTCTGGTTTCATCAGTTAATGAGCTCTACCTTCATCAAACACCTCCGGTCCCCGAGCCTTCATCATGACTCAGAGGTCACCGGTGCTCGTTTACAGTGCACTGGTATTTAGTTTCCATTGTGTCATCGACGGCAATTTCCTCTCAGCACAATCTCAGACAATGATTCACCGTATAAGTAATGTGAAAAGACGAGCCGCAGGTGTAGCACACGTAACACCATGTGGATACTGTGTGTGTACGACACCTTCACACATCCATAACTGTGTTGATAGTTGTCTGCATAAAAAAGCATCAACAATATCATGTTATTTACAAAAAAACAACACTGAGCTGGGCGAACAATATTGCAACAACATATGACAATAATGAAGTATAATAATATAATAGTAAATAAAAGTCCTAATGTACTGATAGGTTGATGAATCTAATCTATCTATCTATCTATCTATCTATCTATCTATCTATCTATCTATCTATCTATCTATCTATCTATCTATCTATCTATCTATCTAATCCATCCATCCATCCATCTATCTATCCATCCATCCATCCATCCATCCATCCATCCATCCATCCATCCATCCATCCATCCATCCATCCATCCATCCATCCATCCATGTTTTTATTTAAAAAGAATCACTGACACCATCGTGGTTAAAAGTCACAGTGTACAGTATGGACACACACCTCCTCACACAGCCTGGTGACTTCACCTCTGCAGTGAGAGGAGCTGCCAGCTGCTGAAACACAACCGGCCGTGTACACAGGGAGAAATGAATCCCATACTTTCCATTCTATCCGTGCACCGCGCCTCCACCTCTTCCCCACCTCTTCCCCCGTCTGCCACATTTAGATCAATCCGATGCCGAGTTGCCAAAAAGAAAACCTGGGTCGTTTAAAACCCGACGGCACAACAACACACACTGCACACAGGAGAGTGTGTGTGTGTGTGTGTGTGTGTGTGTGCGTGAGATGATGGTGCACTGTTGCTGAGAACATCCCCCACATGGAAATGGAAGAGCGGTATCCGTCATTACCGTCAGCGATCACGCAGTCATCATGTGATACTGACGGCGGAGGAAAATGTGGCGAGGGACCAACGAGGAGACGTGATGGAGCTGCTTCATTAAAGTCGCTGTCTTCTTACTGTCACACACCTCCTTTACTTATGTCCTCAATGGTCTCAACAGGTTTCTGTGATGAAGCCACGAGTTTTTACTCCCAACGTGGATACATGAAACATACATCACCGTTGTCTCGACAACAACAACAACAACAACTATCATCAACAATAATAACCCCAACCCGAGGAGACAAAGGGACTGAAAGGACAAAGGTCGAGTTCAGTCTTCTCCTCCTCTTCCTCATCGTTTTGTTTCTGAGCTTCTCATTGTCTCATCTCGCTCGCGTTCTCCTCTTTTCTCTGCGTAACAAAGAGCAGCTGGAACACAAACACGCCGACACGGCGGCGTCTTCTCTCCACCTGACCGACCTTCGAGAAGAACTCACCATTCAACCTCAGTCGAGTCGCACTAATCGATATTTTTGAAATTCACAATGGCTGCGAAACAAACGGAGTCGCTTGTTGTTGTGGGGCCACGGTGACGGGAAGAAAACTTTTGTTTCTTTCAGCTCCCTTGATATCTGACGTTTATCTGACAGGCGGAATCTACACCTGATTATATTCAGCTAATCCATCGCTGTCCAAAACAACTGGCTACAAAAGAGACGATTCCATGATTCCAGCAAAAAATAATGCAAGAACGGGCTAATGCACAGCATTCCTGACATTCCAACAAACGGGATTGGGAAGCGTCCAGTGGACGTTGGCCTGGTTATTTTGGTCTGATGTGTAAAGAGGATGACAGAGACACATGTGGTAGACTGCAGACTGTGCATCTTGTTACACTCAGTGGGAGACTGTTGCCCTGGAAACAAAACTCGTGGAAACCAAGACTTACACCTTTTTTTCTTTTTCTTTTTCTTTTTTTTCCAAAAGTGGGAACAAATTAAAATTCACTTTGGCACAACTGTAATGACGTTAATTTATACGTAACAGCGGAGCTAATCTGCTAAATCAAATGATCATTTCCCACACCTGCTAAATGTTTAACGAGCCGCAGTCAGGCGGCTTATTCAAACGCCACGGCGAAGCCCGTCTATTGCCTATGTCAGAGATTAACAACACGGTGATTAAAAATGGATGGTGAATATAAATGATAGCTTATCCCAGACCCACATCCAGAAACTCAACCTGACTCTTTACAACTCAGATTCCTCGCCGCCGCAGAGCGAACCAGGTGACGACCGTCCACTGACGAGCTACGACCAGCAGGTGATAGACATTCTCTCTCTCTCTATAGCTGCTGAACAAGAGCCATTGTCTTGAGGGGCGACTCAGTGTCTGGCGTAGCAGGTGATCTTGTGAGTGTTACGACCCGAGTCTCAGCGGTTGTCTCTGCTTTACGTGCGCCTCAGACAAAGGGAGCGATGCATGCTGGGCCGCAGACAGCCGCTATCTGACACGACTCCTGATAAACAAAAGGTTTCACACCCTGGGGCTCCTCAGCAGACCTGCACGCTTTCATCCAAGGTGCAACGCCGCGAGAGTCATGTTCACATTCCTTCTTCATGTACGGTGTTTTGATTATCATGGAGTAGGCGCACATCTTCATAGCAACTTCAAACCCTGACGGCAACAAATTGATGTGATCGCAACATGAAACAAAAACAGTAACGCTGCACCGGTTTTTACGTAACTCCAGATATTAGACAGGACTCTATGTTACTGTATTGAACTAATCTCAGGTCAACGTTAATTAACCTTCACAGATCAGCGTTTGGCCCCAGCCGGACGAGCCGTCGCCAATAAAGTGCTATTTATTTTGACACCGGTCCAAAAAAGGTCAAGTGTGACAGAAGCCGAGTGGAACAAACGCTCAAATTCATCACGTCTGCAGGAGCAGTCATGCACAACAACACAACGCTGTTTAGACAGCAGGCCCAAGTGTATCCCAGCAGACTGCACATCTGGATGTGGGTTCACCCACACACACACACACACACACCTCCCGACAAACACACACACACACACACACTGACGTTATCTGCATGTTAACAGGAACGCAGACTCGTTCTCTCACAGACCTGGAAACAAACCTCCATCTGCAGCGGTGTGAACAACAACATGATTGTTCGTCCGGTTGTGAGCGTTTGAATATGTAATCAGTGTCAGCTGGTTTTGATTTGTGCCACTATAAAAAGTACCAAACTCACTGGGTCGACTGACGTGGTTAAATTAGCTGCAGGGCAGCACTTAATTAATTTATTAATTTAACCAGCAGTCGTTTAATTAAGGTTAGATTAGAAACATGGCCGTGGATAACTTGATATCAGGCTGTCAATCAAATGATACTTTACATTACTGACCACTGCATTAAGATGTAAGCAAACTACCTCTGTGAACTATGACCTATGACCTGGGACTATAAACAACAACAACATGCAAAAATAAAATGGTGTTTTAATGGAGGACAGGCTGCAGAGAGGCAGTGTAACGTGTACGCCAGCACAGCCGGGGCCCCTGAGGGCCAAGGAGGCAGATTCAACTCAAACTGCACTTGACAAAGTTTTGACGCAGCACTTTCTCTCTCTCTCTCTCTCTCTCTCTCTCTCTCTCTCTCTCTCTCTCTCTCTCTCTCTCTCTCTCTCTCTCTTCACAGCCACTCTCTTCTTCTCCTCCTCCTCCTCTCCTCCTGCTGCTCCATCTCCTCAGCCCCGACTTCAAAGTGCTACTTATGCAAAAAAAAAAGAGTTTTTCCTGTCCTTGCTCTCTCTCTCTCTCTCTCTCTCTCTCTCTCTCTCTCTCTAAAAAAAAAAGAGTTTTTCCTGTCCTCTCTCTCTCTCTCTCTCTCTCTCTCTCTCTCTCTCTCTCTCTCTCCTCCCTGGAGGCAAATGTTCTTTTTAGGAACACGTTTTTTTCCCACAATTTCTTTATATCAGGGGGGAAAAAAATCGAAAATAATATTTAATACGTAAAACATGGCGCTCCTCTCTGTGTCTTGTCTCCGCCCTGTGTGTCTACTCCCCATAACACTTCTCTCTTTTTTTACTCAGCTCTGTCCCCCGTTACTTTCAAATAAAAACTCTGGTACATTGTTAAAGAAACAAAGGCTGTGGGAATCCATGGATTTTGTAATGCTAACAATTACGACTAACGCTGGCTCGCTCATGAGATGCCTGCATGCGACTCCCCATGGAGTCACAAACATTCAAACCCTGAGTCACATGACTCAGCGCAGCTTTTGTGGTTCTCTACGCACCAACGCGCACGACATGATGAAAACAGCCGCACCGAAACGCACACAAACACAACTTTACTGTTTTTGACTTTCCTCTGACAACATTACGACAATAAACGGTGTCTCAGTCCACACGCCAACACAGTGTTGTCATAACGCCGTTTACGCAGCAAGAGCAATTGTGCGTGTTGTAATTGTGTTATATTTGTGCCAACTCTCCCCCGAACACATCCATTGTGCAGTGTTGCTGTCCTGTGTGAGACGTGGGCCTGGATGTTGTTAGGGTTGGGGCTCTTTATTGGATTTGGAGACGTTTACAGTCCAGCTGATGTCAGCTGAGATACCGTTACATCGCTCTATACGCCTGCAAACCTTTTCCTTTAACCTTAATACTGAATGCATGTGTGTGTGTGTGTGTGTGTGTGTGTGTGTGTGTGCGCGTGTGTGTGTGTGTGTGTGTGCTCCAGCTTCATTCTAAAGACTGAGGACACAATGAAGAGTGAGTTAATTGGAGACTAAATTAAATGTAGGTGTGAATGTGAGCGCGACTGGTTGTTTATGATTGGCTGATGACCTGTACAGGTCGCGACCCTCATGTCAGATGACTGACTTGACTTTCTGTTGTATTTACAGGGAAACTCAGCTGTGTTTTAAAGTTTAAAGTTTATTTAAACTTCTTGTGTGTTTTGTTATTTTTTTTGCTTCCTCTCTTTGTGTTTTTGTAGCTGCATGATTGGACTGACAGATTTGATCTGTTTGAGAATGATCCCTCAGTGCAGGTTAGGTTCTGGACCTTCCTCTACCTGCCTTCTCACCTGTACGCTTTATTTTCTTTAGAAATATCCTGTTGTTTCCACCCACTTGCCCGGTCTGGTCTAATATAACACTCTCTCTCTCTCTCTCTCCCTCCCTCTCTCCCTCTCTCCGTGCAGCTGCGATCCTCGCAGCACTAATCCCCTCCTCGCTCCCCTGTGTGCTGGAACACCATCCAACTATTTAACCACAGCCCTGAAACAAACCAACATCTGTTTGGAGTCCGGCCTAAAACTGGCCGCTGCCTTCCTGCTGCGAACACACCAGCCGCCGCCGCCGCCGCCTTAACCCCTCACTGCCTGGACCAGACGCAGCCCCGCGCACCGCCAACGCAGGGTTAGAGGTTAGACCCTAACCCCAGGCCTTCATGAAGGACTGAGACAAGTGATTCAATCACCATCACCTTTGATAGTTGATTAATTAATCACTTGCAGTGTTTTCTCGAGCAAACGAGCTAAAAACTTGTTAAGTCCAGTTTTATAAATGTGAGAATCAAAGTCACTTCCAAGACAAAAATCAAAGACATCGATCGAGCAACACCATCAAAAACAACGTTTATGAGTGGATTTACAATTTGGTTTTGTGTAGCTGCTGTACGTGTCCCCAGTATGTTCAGTGCTGTGAATAAAGGGCAAGTGTGTGTAGTGTATATGTGGGGACACGAGGCGCCTGTAGACACGAGCGCGGCTGTTCGCCGCTCCGAGCGGTGAACCTGTGTTTGGCGGTCTTCTACAAATGTTTACAGAGATATACAAGGAAAGACAGCGAGGAGCTATTAATAAACGGCAAATTGCAGTGCGTGGACTCACATTTGGGAACGAGCGCCGAAATAGAAACGGACAAAATTAAAGCTCAAAGCTGCTTTCCTGAACAGGAATATGACTTAGTGTATAATTAGTCCCCCCCCCCCCCCCCCTATGTTTCCTGGAATGTTTCCTCAGAGTGGATTTGATTCCAGTTTTATGCAACGTCCAGGAAAACTGGTATGTTCGTACTGTAACAACTGGTTCAGCGTTTTGGGAAATTCTTTTTGTTTTTGTTTTTTTTTTTTCAAAAAAATGTGATGTTTGGATGAAGCTCGGTCTCGTGGCTGTTTCGCTTTGTTCTGTTTTAGGTTTCCAGATATTGACGAACAGATGTTGGACTTTTTTTTTCCTTTCGATTTCCATGTAGCGACATGTTTCCAGACTAACAGAGTTTGGAAGTGAGTAAGACGTATGGTTGGGTTTGTGCAGCTTCTACCTGCAGGCGACAACACTGCACACAGCTACAGTTTCCACACGCACAAACACACACAAACACACACAAACACACACAAACACACACAAACACACGTGTGGCCAGACAGAAACTTAAATTACCTGCTCGCATGTATGGACTTGTGCGCTTGCAATTACAGACACACATGTGTGCGCACACACACACACACACACACAGACACACACGATTCATGCACAGAGTTCAAGTTCACAGGTAAACAGAAGGGGGGTTGTTAAGGTGGTATGTGCCCAGAGCTACGAGCCCTCACTCCCTGACAGACTGCCTTCAACCCTGGGTCAGCTGAGGGCCAGGGGAGGGGTCCCTCCGCCCGCAGGAGAGGCTCGGCACTGCAGGTGCTGAATGTTTCACTCACTCTCTCAGTGATAGTCTTTCCACACCTCTCGGAGAGACGTCTTCTTAACCTCTGATTCCGATGCTCGCCGCATTCCGCAATGCAAACAACATTTATGAAGTCATCCCTCGGAGGAAGCGTCCAGCAGCTGCCAGATGTGTAAACACACCAGCTTTAAGAGACTGCCACTGATTTTCACTGACTGACCCCACATGAAATAAACATATGATGGAACGGAGCGTTTGCCAGCTGCTAAGCTGCTGCTTCCTTTACTGAAGGTGCCAGGTATGAAGCGGATAGGAAGGTGATTATCAGCAGCAGGTCGGCGACTGTTGCTAATACATGAGGCACTCAGAAGATGAACTGTGGTAGTTTTTCCGTGAGAAGTATTGTGCATGTGCCGAAAACTCCGAAGATCAAAGCACTTCTACTTCTCATGCTAATAATTAAATATTGAGTGAAATGCTAAATATTCAACGCGGACATCAAAGTTTCATTCCATGCAGTGGGAAGCGCTGTGTTTCTGCCTCCTGCAGCAGTGACGCAGTGACGCCGAACCTCGGGTCGCTTTAGTCAAAGTTAGAGAACGGAGAAGAATGCTGAGCTCGTCGTTTTAGACTGAGGTCAGAACGGATACTCAGATGTGTGTGTGTGTGTGTGTGTGTGTGAGGATATTCTCAGTGAATATGAAGGGAAATGTTGTGGCTCCTATTTGAACTCAGTGTGTTACTAGCTGCAATCCAAACACACACACACACACATCTCACATACATACCCGGTTGTAATTGAGGTGTGTGTGTGTGTGTGTGTGTGTTGCCAGGATTTCTGGTGTTTTCGAATAACTCTTAACAACAGCAACTGTGACTAAACTGTTACATCTACAGTATCCGCATAGCTGCAAAGCGAGCAGTGCGTTGTGTCGGCATGTGCATGTGTGTGCGTGAGCGGTGAGGAATTTTAACAGTGTCCAGATGTGGGGAGGTGAGGGTGGGAGACGCGCTGCTCGACGGTGACTCAGTGGAATACGACAGAAACCTGCCATTCCCATTCACAGCTCTGACTTCGCTCTTCCACACGTTGCTGAAGGTGTCAGCTGCTGAGGGAGCGTGAGTCAGAGATCGACCAGAACCTGCTGCAGGGCCCACAGCACCACTAAACCAACAAGGTGCAGGGCGCTGCATCAGGACTCACTCAGCACTGGGTTCACACAAGTGACGACAACAGCAGATACACATGATTCCTGCAAAACCCCGATGGACAAAGCAGTGTAAACACAGAGAGTGGGAGCCGTTCAGGATCACAGAAGAATAAATATGAAATAAATAAATAAATACATGGAAACAAAACTTCACATTTGTATCTATAAACGAGCCAGTTCAGGGTTGTGGGGTTTGTTTACTACTTTGCATCCACTTCCTAACTCTGATATAAGAATAACAACAATAAAGGTGCGTCCAACTTTTAGACACCGTCACATTATTCCTTATTTACAGTTACACACAACCAGTGGTTCGGATGTGTTAATGCAGGTATGTGGTGGCATTTCCCACCATAAGCAGCCCTTTGTTCCCTGAGTTCATGTCTTAACGGCAGTGGCTTCACACAGGTAATAACCACCTGGTTTAATCTGCGCCTGGGGAGAGGCGCGGCCTGCAGGAGAAACTTCGACATTACGACATTTCATAACCTGTGAGTGTCTCAGCTCGCACAACTTCCCCCACTTAATCCAGGTGTCAGACAAGTTGACTAATCTCGTTAGAATAATCAATTAACCCCTAAACGTGCATAGCACTCATACAAGAAGCTATTAGAAGGAAATGTATTTCAAAAGCTACATCCAACGTTTCACCATATATTCACAAATAAATTACAGGGGGACCTCGAGTTACGACGGTCGCGAGTTACGTTGTTTTCTTGGTTACGACACATTTCCCGTGAACTTCCTTGTTTTGGCTAAAGCGGTTTGCCCCGTAAATACGTACAGACTTCGCACGGGAACTAGTTGGTGAGCGCTCTCTCTGTCTCTCAGCGCGCCTGCCGGCTCTCCAACACCTC
>JAFBJQ010000732.1:273107-303048 GCA_016785345.1 Trinectes maculatus | reverse complement strand
AACTCTTATTTTAGCGTGGTGTTATAGCGACATCTAGTGGCACAACTTAGTATCTACCTTACATATGAATGTATGTTCCGACTTACGTCGAAATTCGGTTACGACACATTCTCAGGAACGGATCTCCGTCATAACTCGAGGACCCCCTGTATTTCTATCCATCGCACATGGCTCAGAACAGGTAGAGGTTGGCCAGTAGGGTTTTAATCCGCAGCAGATCTGGCAGCGAGATGTGGAGCAGGGCCAGGTCTCATTCCGTCCTCTGCTTCCACCACACAGTCTAAACAACACTGAGCTGCAGCTGGACCACGTTTGCCCAGAGTTGAATTTAGCCGGGCTTTAAACAAAGGAACAAACCTCACTTTGTTTTCAGGGTTGGATTTATGATGCAGACGGAGCGAAAAGGTCAGCGTGGTTTCACGCTGGTACTGTGTGCAGCGATACTGAACACGGTCGCACGCTGACTGTACTGCTGTTGGTGCTGTTGTGTGACGCGGGTGTGTTGTGATGCTCTGTTTAAGCTAAATTCAATTGAATTTACAGTGCGAGGTTCTGTGGCGCTAATCTGCCTCAGAGGGGAAAATCCCCCTCAGAGGGATTCAGGCGGATTCAGTCGTGCACGTAAACACTGGGCATCGAGAGACCATCTTATCATCGCCGCCTGGTACGTCACATAACCATAACCACCGGTCAGGTAACAATACTCTCTTTCACCAGAGCCCAATGACATCATCTCCCACTGAGTACCCCGGTAGGTTTTACTGATAAATCCAGTTTCTAAACTTGTTTAGTCTCAACGCAGAAACAAGTGGCGCTCTTTTACACGGAGATCTGAGACAAGACCGTCGCCACGGCAACAACAGCATAATTTCCACAGTGCTAGTAAATTATCATTATTATTATCATTATTGTTATCATCATTATTATTATTGTTATTATTGTTAGATTAACAATAATTATTATTCCTAATATATCTATATAATAAAGCCTGTTAGCGTAGCATCCATAAATGTGTTGTGCCAGATGTTGTGTAGATGATGGGAGTAACACATCAGTGGGTCCTATGTAACTGTGGTAGGACCACATTAGGTTACTTATATAAAACATTTACTGTATGTACGTTATAATGAAATATTTTCTGTCGTCGTTACGTCTGTGTTCTAAAACGGGCCAGTGTCACCTAGAGCAGGATTATCAAACTGTTATTTCTGAACTCGCCGTCAGTGAACGCTTCCTCAAACCGGCCCTCGTAGACTTTCAGCAGAAACTGTTGTTCCCCATGCTAATACTCCGATTGGAAACACATTTGTGCCTCCACACACAGAGCAGTGGAAGTGGGGAACTGATGTTCGGCGAGTTTCAGAAATGGAAAGGGTTCATCCTCTGAGGTGTATGAATGATTGGAAAAGCCTACTGACGTTAAAGCGATGCGAATGGCTGAGAGACGCGTTACAGATAAAACAGGACATGATTTCCATTTGCTTATGAAAGGGACGGTGGAGGAAGAAAGATGTAAAGAAGGTGCCGCGTCCTAAAGCCAAACAGCTGGACAGCTGTTCTCCAAAGAGAAAAATACACAACTCAACTCAAAGCGCTGTATATAGATCCTCTTTACATTTCCCTCATAATGCTATTTTCAACCAGGTTAATCTACTGGTGAAGGGATTTGATGGGGATATTAATCTGTCAGCCTGGGCCCACACATGTACTGCTGTTATTTTCACCTGGCATTCAACTGTCACTATCAAAGCCTTTAGCTGCCACTGGATTTGCATAGAACCAATAGGTGCATCAAGATGCTGTTTTTCGGCCAATAACATTGTGGATAATAAATAAAATAAAATAATAATCAAATGATCCCACGAAATCCCTTCACATAATGGCACCACACACACATTCAATATCCACCTGTCAAAATCATTTAAGGGGCTTTTTGCATCTGACCCAAATTCATTTCGTCTATTTATTTATATTTTGTCATTATTTTTTTTATTTTGTTGCACCGTTTAGTTTCATTTTATAATTTTGTTCTGATATTGGTCCAAAGGGTAAATGATGGCCGACTCGGTTCTTTCCATATGGTAAAAAAAGGGTGGTTTGTCTCACTGTTATGGAGTTTGAGCTTTTCTCTCACTCTTCTTTTCCTTTTTCTGGTTTAACGTGAATATTTCTGTCGCTTTCCGTGTAAACAAGAGAAAAACGACACAATCCAGGAGAAGCTGTCATGACAACGTCACAGTTTTTCCTCTTCTGTCTGCCGACCAGCCTCAACAAGAAAACACCTGAATCTGAAATCATAAGCCAGACAACATATTGACTCTTTTTCATCGCGTACATCCTGCCGCTTTCTGCTGAGCCTCCAACCACATTACACACACACACACACACACAGGCCTGACAAACCAGCCCAACACTAATCACTGTCAGGTGGAAGAATGCTTCCAAATCGTCTGTGGTTCATGCCCATGCCTTCTCCATCAGGAGCCTCTCTCTGCTCGTATGGAAAACAATCCCAATCTGTGTTTCAGCCCATATCACCGCAGTGAACTGGCAAGAAGAAGACTCGTTATACAAGACCCTCACTAAATCAGTGACGAACACATGGGTCAGTCAGTCCGCTGAACTATTCCCTGAACTAAGGCCTGAAACCAGAGGATGTCACCCCTCTATTGCACAAACAGGCGGAAGTGGGACCTGAGCTTTAACAGCAGCGTTCTACGCTCAGGACAAATCTATAAAACTGCAGATTCCCAGTCTTCTCCAGAGGGGCAGCAAACCGCTTCCACATGTGTTTTTTCCATATCCCACTGCTATTCTGGAATTTCGTTTATGTACATTGTCAAACTTCTCACACTGTGAGAATAAAGGCATAAAAGCAATTAGGGGCCGGGGAGGAAAGCAGAGGAGAGGGGGAGGAGAGCGGAGGGCTGCAGGGGCTGGATGTGCGGTGCCAGGGCCCGGTCCGGTTTGTGGATTTGGTAGTTGTGAGTGCGAGGGGGAACTCCGGGACAGAGAGTGGATCTGTGTTTCTATTCACACGGGAAGCAGTGTGATAGCAGGCCTGCATCCTGCTTCTGGACGAACAGCTTCAGGCTCTACACCCCTGGTCCCCAATCTTTATCTGCAGCCACCATGCCCTGACACCACACAGGGGTCCTGAGAACATGCAAACACAGGAAGGAGGCGTCGCACTCTAACGTGCACCCCCACATGAGCTTCTTATTATACGAGTGGTCAAAAAATTCCACATGCTATGACTTGACTTGCAAACTCCTTCAAGCTGCACTGGGTAATATTGTATTGTAACAATGGACTGAATATGTCATTGCTATTCACACAATTTTAATGAAACTAAAAAAAAAATCAATGTATTTGACTCTGGAGAGGGGTGCACCACAGGGATCTTTTCTAGGGCCGTTACTTTTCTCAGTTGTGCTGAAGATATTCTAAATATTTGTTCTCATTGATTTTTGTTACTACATTGTATCATTAGCTGTTCTAAGATGAACCAACAATGATATGATCGGCAAAATTAACTATTTGTATTTGACAAACTCTGGTAAAACACGAGTTTGTACAGTTATCAAACACCAGTTCCAGTTTCTTTTTAAGAAAACTTTTTGGAGGCAGGAAGAAGACAAAGGCTTTTTTTTATTTACTATGACTCACTGTCTTAACAGCCACTCTTTGTTTGAGTGCAGAGTCACTGTTAGCAACCACTTGGGGAGCTGTGTCATCACTTGACGATGACTGGATTAAATCAGTGTTCAGTGTTTGTTCCTGCAGTAAGCGTGTTTTAACTTTTGTTGGAAATTGATTAGAGGGTTAGGGTTTTTCCTTCTATCGAACATGGACAAAAATGTGACACATGCCTTTCGTCTTGCCTGGGGACAAATGACCACCAGTGTCACATATGGGGAATCTCAGTTTGGCTGGAGTGGATGGGGTGGGGTGGGGGTGGGGGGGGTCAGCCTTAACTAGGGTTAATGGGAAGAGGTTGCACTATTAACTAGCTGCCCTTATCATTCTGTCATTCTGAGAGCCTGGGGCCAAAGAAGCATCTTTTATGTGTGTGTGTGTGTGTGTGTGTGTGTGCGTGTGTGTGTGTGTGTGTGTGTGTAACATTTACATAGTGGAATAAAAAACTATGTGCAATATTTGCAAAATGTAAACAGAAACCACAGTGACACACAGCGAGTGTGGCACTATAACATTATTATATAATGTTGATTATATTATTTATCATGGCAGATAAACTAGATTTTAGGTTTGGGTCTATTCAAATAAATTGCTGCCAGTGGAACCATACATATATCAACATATACAGTGTATGTTGTGTCGGGGTCGGCGGCAGTTGAGCAGGTCCAGATGCAGGGAGTGTGCACGTGAGGCAGGCACGGCTGAGGAAGAGAACGGGCCAGATGTCGAGAGGAAGAGGTCGCCTCCCACCTCCCATCACCCCCCCCCTTCCCCACCTCCCACCTCCAGCTTCTCTCTCTCCGCTCTTCCCAAAGAGAGCTGATGACGAGCAAAAAGGCAAAACTTTCCCCAGGCTATAATTAGCAACCCTCAATTTGACTCATCATAGCCTCAGTGCAGTGTGCATATGTTTGTCTGTGTGTGTGTGTGTGTGTGTGTGTGTGTGTGTGTGTGTGTGTGTGCGTGTGTGTGTGTGTGTGTGTGTGTGAACGTCAGCTATGTGTTTAACCCTGACAGAGCTATCAAGTCTCTGGGAGCATTAGGAGGAAGTCGACTTCTGCAAAACAGATGTGACTCGTAGGAGTCAAGAAAAAGAGGGGGGAGGGGGGGAGCAAATAAATTCAATCCTGTAAATAAATATCAGTCATGAACAAAACCAAAATCTTTCTCAACACACAAACCTGCGTGTAGGAGCCTGATATTTTTAACATTCAGGCATTTCGTATGCATTGCATCACATGACAATGACTGGTTATGCAGCATGGAAAATGTACATGGCAAAAGTAAGTACAAAAAAATAAAAAAATTGCATGCACAGATTTGTAAAAGTCGTCCGTTGCGTCGGTCTGTTTCCTCCTGACCATTCTGTTAATTTCTCTAACCGCTGCGGTTGCTCCTGCAGCTCCTGAGCACTTTGAATCACAAGAGGCCACTTGCCAAGCAGTGAGAGTCCAGAAGAAGAACACGATAAGTGCAGTTCTAATCTGCTGAAAAGCTCTTACTCATGAGACACAGCTCCTGTTCATGCAGCAGGTCGACAAAAAACCTCCACGCTGGACACGCGCACAACACAATACACTATCTTTACTCCAGATAAAATCTTCTTTCCTAACTTTCTACAGCCTCTGTTAAATCGTTATGGTTTAATTAAGGGTGAAGTTGAGGAAACGTTCAATCAATCTGAGGAAAAATCTCGGTTGTGAAACTCAGGTTCCTTTTCCATCTTGTTACAAATAACACAATATCTCCTGGATAGTGAACTAATATTTAGTGATCAAGTGATCCTGATTGACCAGTTGTGTTGGATTTTTATTTTTTAAGGTTGCTGTCCGATGTTCTCAGCTCTTCATTAAAAAAAAAAAAAAATTCAACTTCATGGATCTGCAAACTGAACAACAGTTGCATTGAGCTCAAAGCTGCAGCTCTTTTCGGTGTTCAGCCCTGAAGTCGTTCTTTTTTTGTCAAATCGCGGCGTTATTTCTATAAAGATCTTTCCCATGCTCCATTTGTCTATTTAATGCAGCACATCTGGTGAATCCATTCTCTGCTCTGGCTTTCCTCGTGAAAAACAATCTGTCGTCATCGCAGCGGTGGAGGGTGGAGGGTGGAGGGGCTGCAGAACTTCTGCTGCTAGAGACATTACAGATTTATTAGTGATGGACAAGCAGAGCCGCGAGCCAGTGGAACACATTGTTATGGCAACATCACATCGAGTGTGTTTAGACGAAGCTGCGCTGCACAGTGAGGTAATGCCTGTGATGTAACTTCAGGGAAGCAGACAGCAGAGAGTGGGGAGTACGGACTACAGGGGGCAATGGTGGAACTGGCACTGACGTTTGCCAGCGCTGAGCGAGAAACAACAGTCGAACCCGCCCAGTAACAAAAGCCTGCAAAACAACAACAACAACAACAACAACAAAAAACCAGAAAAAAAACAGAAAGAAATCCTGCAACTATCAAGTCCAGCTATGCGTTTTTACTCCAGTCTGACTTTGGCTCCCCCTAGTGGTACTGTACTGGTATTTAAATAAATATTGCGTGTGTGTGTGTGGGGGGGGGGATAAATTAAAAAAGGATTAGTGAAGACAGAGCAACAACTTGACGACAGATACGCTGTAAACAAACGTCGGTCTGCTGCTGCAGAACATGTGAAGCGGAGCCGAGGCCCCCCCCCCGCTGAGGCCCCCCCTGCTGAGGCCCCTGCTGAGGCCCCCGCTGCTAATTTACTGTCCCTGAAAACCCAGAGACGGAAAAT
This sequence comes from Trinectes maculatus, assembly GCA_016785345.1. Lineage (NCBI taxonomy): Eukaryota > Metazoa > Chordata > Actinopteri > Pleuronectiformes > Achiridae > Trinectes > Trinectes maculatus. The sequence continues at coordinate 296,594 of JAFBJQ010000732.1, read as the reverse complement.
GACTGCGATGCCTTCGCAGAAAGTAGAAAAACGTGTTTCGTCACTGTCCAGTGTCAAACATAGTAATTCTGCGTGTGTTTTCCTCGCCGCCGCTATTTAAACTTTGCTCTCTCGTCTCCCGCCCTCCATCGCCTTTCCCTCCATCTTCAGAGTGAGCGTCCAATTCCACAGACAAAATTACCCATGAGTGCCCTGCTATTCGAACCGGGAGCTTTTCTATGGGTGTGCCCTCTCTCTCTCTCTCTTTTTTTTTTTTTTTTTGCTCCACATGGGGACTCGCTGTAATTGCTTGTTTAAAGGATAATAACAAGGGAAGACTCTCGCCGGAGCCCTGCGCCACATTCACCAGCCTTGAGGCGAACACCGCAACCGCAGTGCAGCTCCATGGAGGGATGGAGGGACGGAGGGATGGAGGGATGGAGGGATGGAGGGATGGAGCACTGGATGACTGGAGGATAGTAGGACAGAGGGACTGGATGACATGAGGACAGGCTGACTGGGGGACAGGAGGACTTCGGGATTGGAGGACTGGGGGACTGGGGGACAGGAGGACTTGGGGACTGGAGGACTGGGGGACTAGAGGACATGAGGACAGGGGGACTGGGGGACAGGAGGACTGGGGGACTGGAGGACTGGGGGACTAGAGGACATGAGGACAGGGGGACTGGAGGACTGGGGGACTAGAGGACATGAGGACAGGGGGACTGGGGGACCAGGGGAGAGGGAGACAGACTGGATAATTAAGGGCATATTTTTCTTGCTGACTGAAGAGCATCTGCAGGCCCTCACCTGCTCAGAGGGGATTGTGCTGCTATGTGTGTGTGTGTGTGTGTGTGTGTGTGTGTATGTGTGTTTGTGTACTCGCACACACTCAAGCTGCTTCATTTCAGAAATGCAGGCCTCTGTTCCCCGGTGGACGTCTGACAGCGTACGTGGGAGCGTGGATGGTTAATGTAATGCAGGGACGGCAGCCAGCACAGACAGCCAGTCTGTCAGACCGGGGGAGGTAATTAAATTAGGGGTGGCACTGCAGCGAGCTGGCGGCTGAACAAGGCGTGTGGGATTTGAGCCCGATCCCGGCGACTTATTGTTTCCCCTCCTCCCCGTAAGGCAGAGCGAAGCTGCTGAAGCCCAGGTCCTCAGACTGCTGCAAAACAAAGCCTCATAAATACACATGATCACCATCATCACAGTCACGCGTCTGCTTCCGGTTAAACACAACACGCACAGGTGCAGAGCGGCGTGTTGGCCGTGTCACCGAGGGGTTTCGCCACGGAACATCACGGCAGCGTTCCCGAAAACCAACGCGACGCCATAAAACTCTGTGAGAGAACACGCGACCATGTGGACGCCACAAACAACTCGTCGTCAGTGTGTGTCACGCCTCTACACACATGACAAACACAAAGACACACACAAATCCATACAGCCAAAACGTTACTGAGGTTATAGCTGACACCTATTGACCTATTGACCTATTGTTTGTTTTCCAGAATCTGCATATTATAGATGAGCAAACGACACTGTTCAGTTCAGTTTCCTGTTCGTCACCAGCAGCACTGGACAGGAACACACAACAGATGAGTGTGTGTGTGTGTGTGTGTGTGTGTGTGTGTGTGGGGGGGGGTCCTACCCAGATGGGTTCGGTTTGGACTGTACCACTGAGGGTTAGGGGTGTGTTCTGTTCTGCTGCGACAGCTGGTCTTGGAGCAGTGCCTTCGCTTTAACAATGGTTACGGCTGCGGCGGAGGTGGCGGTGGTGGTGTTGGGGGGTGGGGGGAGAGGGGGGGGGTCTCTGAGAGGAAGTTGGCCTGAATTCAGCATTTTAATATCTTCAAAGACAGAACGAGAGACAAGTTCAGGGGCAAGGGAATAAAATATTGAGAATATTAATTTTTTTAAAAATATATATAAATTTACTCTATTACTCACCTGTTTAAATTGACTCCATTAAAATGGTTCAAATCATCAAAAGATAAACTGTCGCTGATGTGAACGTCTAAGATTCTTAACGAGCTCGTCTGGGTTTATGTGAAGTAACATTTGTTTCATCTGGTGTCATCTGTTCGTATGTAATCTTTACCATTTTCTAATGGTAAACATTGTCTGACACCATGTAACTGTATATTTCTCCCAGACAGGTGCAGCTGTTGTTTTTCTCACACTGAACAATGTTATATTAATCAGCACTTAACGACTTTTTTAAAAAAAATTTGATAATAAACAGCTTGTTTCATGTTTCTGATGCAGAAAATGATAAATTAGCTTTCAAAGAGACAAGATTTTATTCCTTTTGTGTTTTTTCTACTTTCTACAAATGATTAAATACTAGTAGTCTAAATACTTATACTTAAAAGGAATAACACTAATACTTCAAATATTTAACAGAAACAGGGTTGTGATCTATGAAAATGCCACATAAACACATGAACACAATCTCGATCAAACGTTTTTTTACGCTCACGACAAACAGTTCATTGATTTGATTCTAGTTTTTTTTTCCCTCTTGAAGCCCTGAGCTTCCACGGCGACGGAAAAGAAACAGGAAATGCATCCTTATAAACTGGTGCTGGAATGTTTGCGGTCTGTGTGCGAGGTGAGCGCGTGCAGTTAGTGCAGATACGTGAGATACTGTGCTCAGCAGCATTGTTTACCATCTGGCCGGGCTGCGGGCCATCTGAGCGCCGCCCCACAGGAGACACACATAAATACACGCCTCCAGCTCCTCTGTGGAGACGAAATGAGATGTGTGATTCGGGCCAACTGTCACGGCACACTTGGGGTTAAAGGATGGGGTCCGCTCAGCGTGGCGGGGCCCCATTGCATTACTGCAACCCCCTGCCCCCAGAGGCGATGTTATCAAAACCCCCACAGCAGGGGGCAGTGTGTGTGTGTGTGTGTGTGTGTGTGTGTGTGTGTGTGTGTGTGGAGGGGGGGGTGCTGCTGTCACTGGCCAGTCAAGCAGGTGTATTCTTGCACTTGTCTCGCTCTGCCTTGATCTATATTCCTCTTGCTATGACCCCCCCCCCCCCCCCCCCCCCCCCCCCCCCCCTTCCTCTTGCTATGCCCCCCCCCCCCCCCCCCCATTCACTCTCACCCAGCACTGCTGAATACACACAGAGGTCCTATTAATCCCATTATGCAAATGGAGGTTGTAAATCGCACAGGGTTTCTCTCTCTTTTCTCCCTCGCTGTCTCCACTCATTCCTCCGCATCCCTCACCGCGCCACCGCCACACAGGGCTTCTCCCTGCTACCTAATGGAGTGCGAGCGGCGGGGTCCACAGCAGCCGGCGCGGCGAGAGGCCGTGCCAACTGGCTTTTAGGTGGGAAAGACGAGGCGTGGGAGAGAGGGGCGTTTCAGCTGGCAGTGATGCCCCCCGACGAGGACGACTGGCACAGGGACTGTGAAACCAACAAACCTCCCCACAATCACAACAAAAGGAGGGAGGGATGGATGGATGGATGGATGGATGGATGGATGGAGGGATGGCTGGATGAATGGATGGAGTTGGACAATGCTCAGGCACCTTTACGTTGCCAACATCTGCCCGTTACTTGTAGTTGTGTAAAATATAATATTATCTATCTCTCTCTCTCGATCTCATCATCAGCACACGGCGAATACGCCCTCAGATGAGTTATTCGTTTATCTCCTCAGATTCCGTTTATACGCGTGAACCTGGTCCGCAGGTTTTCCATCCCACACAAAGGCCATTCCATCTAATTTAGAGCCTTCATCGTGCTCGGGGGAGTAAAACTCACCGGGCAAATGTATCAATTATACATAAGCGAGTACAACACTCGACTTCATCCAGTGTTGTCAGAACCTCGGAGAAGCACAGGCCCCCCCCCCCCCCCCCCCCCAGCCCCGCCCCCCCCCCCCCCCCCCCATCCTATAACACTGACATAAATTACCACCAGCTAATATAACGCCATTCGTCATTTTAACTGGTCAAAGCGACAGTCTGCACCGGCTAATCATGATAGACACACACACACACACACACACACACACACACACACACACACACAAATGTCCGATGTGTGCTTTGCTAACATCAAAATAAATCCACCAACCAGGCCTAAACCATTATGGATCACTCCTCTACACAGCCATAAATAACACTGAGCAGTTTTCAGTGACGTTCATATTATTTAGATGATACAAAATTTTACGCGTTGCATCTTTAACATAAGTGTAAAGTAAGATTTGATGATGAAAACGTTGCTGTTGAATCACATGACTAATTCTTCAGTATAAATGATGAGGACAGGTACATTATTTACATCACAGCTGAGCTACATTCAATCCACATATTCAGATATGTGTGGAGAATCAAAACTTTATCGGCGCAGACGAATGAAGTGGCAGACGCCATCACAGTGACTAACTGTCTCCCCTGATGAATGAAGTGTTAGTTAGTGGCCGTGAGACTGCGAGTGAAGACTCATTGATTAACAATCAACAGCCGTAAACGAAGCCACTGGAACAACACCAGCGTGCTGGATACACAATCAATAAGAAACGATTTTCATTTGTGTCCGTGAGTCTTTGTTATCAATAGATCTCAGCTTTAGCATTGGACTGATGGCGGATCTCGGGAAGCCCCTCCCACCCCGCCACCGCCCCCCATGACAAATCGCTGTTTATTTAACAGCAGTCCTTGGATTATCGATTATCGAGTGCAGAGAGGATTGTGGGTCCATGAGACCAGACTCATCGATCCCAGAACGGTGGATAAAGGAATTAGGAATAAACCATCACGATTGGTCCTAATGATCAGGTGACTTCTGATACAGACTAACAAATATTTATTACCTTTATATAACTTTACTGATTCACCTGTTCACCAGAATAACATGGAGGCATGGCACCCCCCCCACTCCTCTATAAAGCCATAAATAACACTGAGCAGTTTTCAGTGACGTTCATATTATTTAGATGATACAAAATTTTACGCGTTGCATCTTTAACATAAGTGTAAAGTAAGATTTGATGATGAAAACGTTGCTGTTGAATCACATGACTAATTCTTCCGTATAAATGATTAGGACAGGTACATTATTTACATCACAGCTGAGCTACATTCAATCCACATATTCAGATATGTGTCGAGAATCAAAACTTTATTGGCACAGACGAATGAAGTGGCAGACGCCATCACAGTGACTAACTGTCTCCCCTGATGAATGAAGTGTTAGTTAGTGGCCGTGAGACTGCGAGTGAAGACTCATTGATTAACAATCAACAGCCGTAAACGAAGCCTCTGGAACAACACCAGCGCGCTGGATACACAATCAATAAGAAACGATTTTCATTTGTGTCCGTGAGTCTTTGTTATCAATAGATCTCAGCTTTAGCATTGGACTGATGTCGGATCTCGGGAAGCCCCCCCCACCCCGCCACCGCCCCCCATGACAAATCGCTGTTTATTTAACAGCAGTCCTTGGATTATCGATTATCGAGTGCAGAGAGGATTGTGGGTCCATGAGACCAGACTCATCGATCCCAGAACGGTGGATAAAGGAATTAGGAATAAACCATCACGATTGGTCCTAATGATCAGGTGACCTCTGATACAGACTAACAGATATTTATTGCCTTTATATATAACTTTACTGATTCACCTGTTCACCAGAATAACATGGAGGCATGGCACCCCCCCCCCTCCTGGCTCTGTGGGGGAGGAACTTTTGACTGCAGATTTATGATGCAACTGCAAAGTGAAATTAATCGGAGTTGACTCTGACAGGAAAACAGAGTCGCTGTGCAGACAATGAAAGGCCAGGCGGTGGTTTGCCCGTCCCAGGTTCTCTACATAATAATGAGGCATTGTGAACATGGCTGCCTGGGCTGCCACTGCCTTCCCCTGCCTTCTGTCTCCCTCTGAGGGCAGCGCGATGATGAGTTATTTTTCTGCAGCTTGGCACAGCGTGACACGTTCAGCTCCCCAGATGGTCCTCACCGTGATTGAGTTAGTCGCCATGTCTGTTGCTGGGCAGCGTGTGTGGGCCAATGAAACATCGCACACACTCAGCTTAGTGTCACTTGGCGAAAACCAGCAGCCACCAAAACAGGACATGACCCCCCCCCCACCACCACCCCCACACACACACACACACACACACAACCCCAAAGGAATCTCATGAATTAGTTTTCCTGCCTGTAACGTCTGACAGTCAGAGCAGTGGCGCCAGAGAGCCAGCATGGGACTAACGATCAATGGAAATTTCCCTCTTATTACGCTGATTATGACTTTATATGTCATCTATTACTGACGTCTGTTTAATAAAGTTTAAAAACTTCCTGCTGAGCTCAAAATAGCAAAATGACTAAAAAGATAAAAAGAGACAATACGTTAAAATAGGATAAGGGACGAAATAATTGTTGTACTGTTTCTTGTTAATTTGTTCATCTGTTGATACAAAATTTGGGGTTAAGCCTTGTTAAATTGAAACATCTTTAAAAAAAAAAAACTTGGAATTTTTTTTCCGCCAAAAACCTATGTGATTTAAATATACAGCTTGCGATTATTTTCCAAAACCTGCTGGGTGAGCTAGCATAGCCAATCGATTTGTTACATTGACTTAGTAATATAACGCACTGTAGCATAACAGCATCAGCACGCTAACAACAGCTCCATCCATCAAAATGCACAGAGCGAACGAGTGGGAGACATTTTAAAGAAAGAAAAAAGTGAGACGTGATAAAAACAGGACCTTCTCTCAGGGTTCAGTTTCTGCCGGAGTCATAATAAATCACAGTGACGATGCCAAAGCATCATTAAGTGGAGCTCTAGACTAACGAGTCAATCTCAATCACTGGAAGTTAATGGACAAACTAATCAGTGACTTTACCGGATAATGACAGAAGTTAAAAATAAATTGCCACGTTAGGACCGCGACCTTCTGCAAGCCGAATGGAACGGAGCCTCCAAACATGACTTTCCTCTGAGCGCCTCGCCGCTGTCACTCCCGCATGTTTTTGTCATTAGCGCATGTGCCGTTGCCGTGGAGACGCCACAAACAGTGACTGGCCTGGATAATGTTCCACCTGGTCGTGTTAACCTGACTCCATATGCTGCGTATTATTATTATTATTATTATTCCTGGAATAGTTTTGACTCCAGCTCCAGACCTGTGACTCAGTGCATTAGTCACCTCTGAGCACAGGCGGCGCAGGTACAGCACAAAGTCCACTTTTATGAATCTGTGTGTGTGTGTGTGGGGGGGGGGGGGTCGCTATGTGACCCTGATCTAATCCAAACTCTCATTCCCAGGCGATTAGGTACGACAAGATAAGAACATTTATCTCACTGAGAAGCAAAGTCAGGACACCATGTACCCAGCGCTGGGCGTAAGTCACCCCCCCACCCCACCCCCACCCCCACCCCCAGGCCCATACTCCTGCCCAGCACATGCCCACCGTCCCCATGGCTGTGTGTGTGGCTTTCTAGGACAGATTACGCTGGCAGGCGTCCAGGCTGATGCCGGGCCCCTCCTCATCAACACAGCAGCCTTTGTGCTACGACGACAAACCACAATGTCAAGCCAACATCTGCACCATAAAGAGAGGACGGGGTGGGGGGGTGTGGGTGGGGTCAACTGAGGTGATGAAAGGTCAGAGGGTAACAGAAGAGTAATACAGTATATTCTACAGTGGCCTTACTCTGCTCCATCACACAAACAGGAGAGAACATACTATCTAATTAATTAATAATTATTTTAAAAAAATCTAAAATAAATTGAACAAAAATAACTATAACTATAAAAGACTTCAATTTTTTTTTTTTAAATTCTTTGTCTGGATGTTTCTGTGCAGTTGCCAGGTTGCTGGGGTTGCTGTCTTTTGGTGGTTGCTAGTTGCACCCACATGTTTCGGGTGTGTTATGACGAGGGACTCATTTCTTTGCGCTGACTCAGCAGACTGAGTCAGTGCAGCTTCAATCAGAGTGTTCACAGATGAAGAAGGTGTGGTCCTCTGAGCTCATGGAGGAAGCCAGCTAGTCGGAAAAATATATACTCCAGGAATAATAATAATAATAATAATAATGATAACAATAATAATAACAATAACAATAACAATAACAATAATAATAATTACAATAATAATAATAATAATAATAATAATAATAATAATAATAATAATAATAATAACAATAACAATAACGATAACAATAGTAATAATAATAATAATAATATTTGAAGCAGCACATCCAGTCTCAGAATCATCAAAACTTCAGCATCAGTCCACAGCTACTTGAAGTGGAGCGTGTTCAGCTTTCTTCAGTAAGAGCAATGCTAATAATTATGAATTGGAGGCTTCTGCAAAGATAAATGGAGACGATATAATAAAAGGGAAGAGATGGTTGCACACAAGCCAAGAATTCCTGGTGGAATAAGTGCTCTGGAAGCCGGAGCGGCTCCGGACCAGGATCTCCTTCAATTAGCGAGACGGAGGGATTTAACGGGAAACATCTTCAGCGACATTATATACGGCACACTACACACATCACCGTCACTCACAGAGTGACGCCTGTTTGATGACTGTTGTCCAGTAATGAACCGACTGTGAGGACCAGCGTCAACAAACATCAAGCTGCATCATCGTTTCTGTGCAGCAGGAGGAGATCTGCCAGTCAGGTTCTACATGGATGTTCATTTACAGTAAGACACAGGAACACACACACACACACACACTCACACACACACACCTCTCAGCCTCAAACCATCTGCTGCTTCACACAACTACACAACTGCACACAAACATAATGAGTCACGCACAGCGCGGTGTAAGACACAGAGTCAGATCTGCTGCAAGATGAATTTCTTTCTCCTCGGGAATCATCATCATCATCATCATCATCCACACTGATCTCCACACTGATCTCCACACTGATCTCCACATGGCTGTCAGATGCCTTCACATGGAAACTGTGTGGTCTCTGAATGGGCCAGAGTCAGAATCTGGATCACTTACGACCTGGTTCCCCACAGAACTCTGGTCTTGGACCTGAGTCTGATCGCACAATCCAACAAACACAACCAACTTTGCAGACACCACACTGCGTCTCCATGGCTAAACTGAACTCAACAAACATGAAGTGCAAACAAATATATATGTTGATTGTGTACTGACAAATATCAGATGTGTGTGTGTGCGTGTGTGCGTGTGTGTTATTCTCTTTTACACATAGTGTAACATGTGTGTTGATTGTGATGATTAAAATGCCACTACATATGAAATACACACATCCGCAGCCAGTTTCAGAACAATTGTGTATAAATCGCACACACGTGTAAAAACAGAGCGATCACATCATATTTACATGGCGGTCGAACCAGTTCAGGCTGCTGATTGGTCGCCTGCGAACGCCGCCGTGCGTTTTCACCGTGACACGCATGACGAATTGGCACAGACAGAGACTGATGCACAGAAAAATGATCACAGCTGACAGCTCCACAACGTCTCCCATGACACACACGCACACACACACACACACACACACACATGTACACAGACAATTTATACATTATGGACACAGTCCATCCTCCTCAGCTGCTTCCCCTGAGCCAACATCAATCTAGCTGCGAGGGATATTGTGTTACTGTGTGAGTGTCGGTCTGTGAGAATGAGAGTGCGACGGTCGGATTTAGCCCAGTAAGCTTTGTACAGTTATGGGGTGTCGGGGGTATCTATGGCAAACAGCTTCCCCGGAACTAAGCCCCTCTTCCTGGGTGCAACACCTGTCCCCGCTGACATATGCCATATCACTTCATAGCTCACATACACACAGTGTGCAATGTTATGTGAAGCCTCTGTGTGTGTGTGTGTGTGCGTGGAATGTACAACACTGAATATATATATATATATATATATATATATATATATATATATATATATATCACATTTAATGATTCATTATGTATTTTCATTATTTGGGCTTTTGACTCACAAACACCGACAATGTGCAATGTTACACTTGTTTTCGACGCACAAAGCCAACGGACACCTGCTGAAAAACGACAACTGGCCAAACACATCCGCCTACAAACGACCTTGTTGCATCTTGACAAAAACAACATGGCTTGTTCACATTCAAACCATATTTTGTGTCATTCATGTCCAGTTTGTCCCGACTCCATCCGACTGCATTTGCATTTTCTCCCCGCTGACGGCCTCATCCTTTAACCCTGTGGGGCGGTGGGATGTTGCCGATACAGAGTTCCTCACATTAATAATTCTCAGGAACCACTATTCCCCACTGTGCTGAAGTTGAAACGCACACGCAGACAAATGTAAATGTGCAGCACAAACACATGCACCAAGTTAAATATTTAATGCTCAGTTTGATTCCCACCATGTTGGATCATGTATCATTAGACCGGGGCTGCAAATGTTATTTCCATGATGGAAAAAAAAAAAAAAAAAGAAAGAAAGGAAAGAAAACCAAAGCTTTCCTTCCATGCTTTGTCTCCGCTTCCAAAAGCAGGGCTGTTAAATTACAGAGCTGCCTCCACAACAACCACGCCGCAGCCCAGTGCATTGTGGGAAAGCTCTCGATGAGCCGCTCAGTACAAGAATTCATCAACACGCAAAACACATAGCATAGCGTAAAAACACATAACAACACAGCAACAGCAGTATTATACACACACACACACACACACACACACACATAGTGAAACAGTGTTTTTGGGAGTTTGCTCAAGATTATGTCTGTGAGCTGAAAGGACAGAGGACAAATTGTTGTTGGACAGGTCTTTCTGTTATTCCAGCTCGCTCTGTTGAAATGTCCCCTTGAAATGCCCCCCCCCCACTCCCCACACACACACACACACACCACCCCCCCACGTTCAGCCGGAGCCAAACATACATCTCCAGTATGTGATTACGCTCTCCTCTCTACCTTTAGCTCAGTGTGTGCGCCGGCTTCATTTTTGTTGGATGTGAGACATTGCTCTCCGGGGGACGCAGGAATGTTGGATGAAAAGATGGATGTTATGCTTGAGGGAAACAGTACCTGGTCTCACGCTCCTGCCCTCCACAGCCGTTCTTGTTGGGTTTGCCGGTGAGAGCGGGACCTCATGCTCGGCCTGCGAAGCAAAGAGGTGTGAGAAAGTGGGTTTAAGAGCGAGCGGGAGGGAGGACGGAGAAGAAACACATATGATGCAGCAGCTATAGGTTTAACGTGGCAGGTTTTTATTGTAGGGTTCATGGCGTAGGTGTATTACATCATCGGAATGCTCATAACACAAAAACTTTATATTTTGGTGACAGTTTATTGGCCGGTGACTGTGTCAGCGAACATCTTGTAGGAGGACGTCAGGCCCTTGTGGAGAAATGTGTCTCGGGAGAATGATTTGTTATCAGAATCATTATTCCCACTTCCTATATATGTGGATATGCCCCGGAGAATCCCACAATTCCAATCACAGTTTAGTTGCATCCTATTAACTTGTGCATCATTTTCACCCACTTTCACATCTACATTTACATTAAGGATCAGGATCGGGATCGGGATCAGGATCGGGATCAGGATCGGGATCAGGATCGGGATGTCGCCTCTGGTTCAGGTCTTCGGTTCGTCTGTAGCAGTTATGACCCAACCTGGCTACGTAACCCAGGAAACGTCTTTGAGGGGAAAAAAAACAAAACAAAACAAAACAAAATAAAAACACAAGCATGCATCATTGACATCAGTGCTGCTGTTTATTCTGGAACTGGTGGAAAATGTCATTTGGGTGGATTTGATATCAGTCTGATGTCAGTGGTATATTTAATGCACTGGGGCTGGAGACCCAGTGGACAGGCCGATCAGACAGAGACAAAACACGTTAAGAGATGAATGCATGAAGTCGATCTCACAGCCGCTTCAAAGCGCTCGTCAAAACACCGAGGCCCTGCGTACCATCATCTGCTAATCGAACATCCACATTTCATGAGAACCTCTGAAAGATGCCGACTGCGGCACATCCTCTGTATGATTCATGTTTTGGGCCCAATCGATACAAGAGTGATTAAAGCTTCTGTATTATATGGAAATGTGGCTTTCGGGGGCCATGGCGTCCTGTTATCTCGCACTGTGTCTATACATTTATGTATATGAATTCAGGGAGCGATCAAAGGCCTGGAGTCGACCAGTAGACAGGATTATGACTCTTATCAGTAAACTGCCTCCTAATCCTGCTGGGCCTGGAAAAAAAAAGAAAAAAAAAGAAAAAACATCTGTCTTTTATGCAGCACGGTTCCTTGTTCTGTCAAAGTGAGGCTGATACGTCGCAACAGACGCTGCCTCAAAGGCATCAAACAAAAAAAGTCACAGATGATTTCCAAAGAGCACAAACTAATCTGTAAAAGGCAAAACATTTTTAACGGTCGCCGTGGAAACGGCACTTTTTTAATCCTGTGGAACAAAAAAAAAACAAAACCTATTACTACTACTATTTTTCTCCTTTGCTTTGCTTGTTCAGGCCAAAACAAGAAAAACAGTGAGACATGAAATCAGATTTGCTTTTTAGGAACTGCATCAACACAAGATTTAAGGTGATTTGAAAATCTGCCAGCTGCGTCACATGACCTGTGAAGAAAAACATTTTAAGAATCATAAATAAGTCAAATTAAGTTTCAAACAACAATAGAGACTTCATGAAACTGAAATAAAATCGAATAAGCCGCTCGCCTGATCTTTTTCAGCATCATGGTGGTTGTCTGGTGTTTACGCTTTGTTTCTTGTTGCACTGCTTCATTGTCAGGTTTGTGTTAGTTAGGTTCAAATTTGGTTTTTTAAAAAAAATAGAAATACCAGCTCCTCCACTGCAAATCAAACGTTTTATTCTCCAAATATCAATTATCAGGAAACACACACACACACACACACACACACACATGTACACAGCAGATGTTAAACTGACACAGTCACAATAGGTTTGCCAATGTAAGACTTAATAAACAATATTTTATAATGGCATTGTTCTGCACTCTGCTAATGTTGTGTGTCTCTAAATGTGCAAATTGGACACAAAGGCATTTTTTATGCAAACATGTGAAGTTAGGTTTAAGGTTTGCAGAAGCCAAACCTCAGGTGAGTGACAGGTGACAGGTGAGAAGTAAAACAGACTTACACTCATTCCAGCGGGTGCACGTGCAGCAGGCAGCAGTCATAAAATCCACAAAGTCCGGAAACTGTGGCTTCATGAGACGACACAAACAAACACAAACAAACACAAGAGCGGGAACAACAAGGGAAAGTGTTTACACACCGAGGGGAAGTGGCGACAGGTGGACACAGGTGAAGCTAATCAAGCAATTACACGGCACAGGAAGCAAAAGTGACAAAAAAAACAAACAAACATGGAGGCGGTTTTCAAAATAAAACAGGAAGTGGCCTAGAGATGAGGAAAATAATTTTGACCTCGTGAAAACCGTCTGATGACATGTGATGTTGCGGAACATATAAATAAAACTACATTAATGCTCAAGTAATGTGGAGATGGAAGAGTTAGTCAAGGACTTTAATACATAGCAGGAAGAATTTTTATTTTGACAGGTTCTGTAATGTGAGCTTGTTTAACAGTTAAATACGAGTGAATCCAGGAAGGATTGAAGATTCAAAAGCATAATATACGGCATCTGTGAAGGTTAGAGAACATCACAGTATTCCCTTTTCATCCAAAGGTCGGTCATTCATCATAAAAACACATTCATGTTGGTCTGAGCTTTTACACGTTGACGTGGCCTTGGCCTGTGGAATACTGACACACACAGGATATTTCTCCACCAAACAGTATCATGGTTTTATTTTTTATTTTTTAACCATCACACAGAGAGAGAGAAAACGCTCAGGTCAACGTTGGATACAATCGCGTATGTGTAAAGCAACCGAGACGACGGGTGGCCATGTTTCTAACAGGAAGTCATTCACTAAAGTGCCAATTTATGAAATGGATGGCGAGGCATCGGTCCAAAGTGTACGTGTTTGGACGGTTCCCCCTCCTTCCATGCCTCAATACGAAATTAAATAATAAATTCTTCACTGAAGTTCCTGTCTTGTTTTAAATAAGATATAAAAAATGACTGTTTTGGAGACATATAATACACAAAACCCTTCCTGTTATTGAGTATCAGCAGAAGAAAACTGCTTGACGCTGTCATAGAGTTGTGATAAGAATGGATACGTTTTCTTTCTGTGTGTAATTTTATGTCTATTTTCCCTTTTGAAACTCCGTCTCTGATGCTTTGTGTGGCGAGCGGGCGGCGGCGGCCTGTAAGCCAAACGGCGAGCTGAGCTTTGCTCTCGCTCTGAAGCAACAGCTTTTCAAAGAGGAGAGCCTGCTCCCAGAGAGCCTTTAAGAACCCGGGCCCGTGGGGGGGGTGGATGGAGGGGGGGGGGACGCCGGGTTTCAACCGGCATGGTCTCTCCAAACATACAAGAGGGGACGAGGGCCGAGTGTGAATAAACACGGCACAGCCTGGGCTGCTTTCTGAAGAAACTCACCCCTCGGACCCGACTCAGGGAGGAAACAAAGAAAAAAAGCAAAAGCAAAAGAAAAAGTGGGATTTTGGAAGAAAGACAAAGTGGAGAAAGGGAAAGAGAAAGGAGGTGTTAGGAGCGCCCCCCGTCAGCCACCCGGAGTTCCTGCAGCCAATTCCAAAGATCATGAAAACGAGGGCGAGGAAGAAAGAGGTTTTTCTAAAGCAGGAGGCCCAGGAGATACAGTCGACCCCCCGCCGCTCCTGCTCTTTTCACCGCACACACAAAACGACAGGGACGGCCTCTCTGTCTGAAACCACCCCTGAGGGGCCATGGAGGAGGAGGAGCCTCAGACTGATGAGATGGAGGCGAGCGGGGGGGGGGGGGTCATTCAGCCAATCATACATCACTGTCTGACAGGAGCCACGTCGAGACTGATGAGGATGATGAGGAGGATGATGATGAGGAGGATGAGGATGAGGATGATGAGGATGAGGATGATGAGGATGATGATGAGGAGGATGAGGATGATGATGATGATGAGGATGAGGATGAGGATGAGGATGAGGATGATGAGGAGGATGAGGATGAGGATGAGGATGATGAGGATGATGATGATGATGATAATGAGGATGATGATGAGGATGAGGATGAGGATGAGGATGATGATGATAATGAGGATGATGATGAGGATGAGGATGAGGATGAGGATGATGATGATAGAGATGAAACAGATGTAAACGTGATGCAGTTGCATCGACTCACCACACAAAACAATACATGTAGCTTTTGTTTTCAACAAACCACCATGTTGGGTTCTGGAGGCAGTTAGAGACAGAAATAACAAAAATAAAACTACATGTTGCATAATTTAAAAAAAAAAACAAAAAGGACAAAATGAAAACCTCCCTGGTGCTGGCTCGTGAAACGCTCTGTGTGTGACAGATGCCGACTCACACAACAGTTACAACATCAAACATCAAAACTCTTATAATAAACTTTTTTAAAACGCCAGCGCCGCTCAGTGACGACTGGAAACAACACCATTACTAAAAGGAAGCGGCGTTCAGACAAACATTTACCCTGTGTTTGTGGTTCACAACCAAAATGTAAAGATTTACAGACAGTTATTTCTGCCGTGACCAAAGTCGTTCCAGGGATCAGGTCCCAGAGATGATTTATGAAAACCACTTAACGAGGCCTGAAAAGGAAACGTCTATAACATGACACACAACCCGCCACTCTTCTAATTATCCAATCATCTTCATAACGGGCAAAACGAGGAACATATGAAACTTATCACGCTGTCGTGAAACCATGTGTGGTAGAAGTGTAAAAGTAATTCAAACAATATTCTGGGAAAAACACACACACACACGTCTTAATATTTAGACACTGCTGATGTTCACAGACAAACCCACTGCAGCACAAGGACGAGTCGTAAAGTTAAAGGTCCATAAATCAACCGCGCCTTTTTAATGAGTAACACAGTTACCAAAAAAAAAAAAAAAAAAAAAATCTCCGTTTCTCTGCTCTTTCACTGTCACAAGGACAAACCTTCACGTTTGGCATCAGGACGACACAAAGACGCGTCCTCGTCCCTTGTGTTTTAAAAGCTGCTAAAAGTCTTTGGGTCAAATGATTCCTCGCCGGCCGTGACGAGATAAAACCACGCCATAAACGTCACATTTTACTTTCTCTTTCAAAATCAATATTGCAAAGCGGCGTGGGGGAAAAAAAAAAAAAAAGAGAGAGAAAACGTTCCCGGGCCACAGCAGGCGGGTTCGGGTCTGGACCTCCTTGAAGACCTCACACCGATAGTCCTGTCCCCTTTTCTCCTGCCCTCTATTCTTCATTATCTAATTCAAGTGTCAATTTTCAGCCGGCGCCTGCGTTTCGCCTTTCTCCCGCCATTGTTTCTGCTCGGCAGGGCGGGAAGCCTCCCACTTAATCGCTGATCCAATTAATTTAGGAAACCTTTCCCGGCCCCCCACGCCAGAGTGACGGCCGCTGAATAAAAACGCACAACAAAGGCGGTGAGTTAACGCAGAGCCGTGTCACTGATTGACAACGGTGCCAAAACGCCTGTGTGCCGCCATTATCCCGGGACGGAGTTATGGCGGCGGGGCGGTGAAAGGTGGCCTCGCGGACAGAGACCAACTCGTCTAATTAACTTGTGTCAAATAAAAGTTTCCAGCTCCACACAAGTGACTCAACCGCCCCACAGCGTTTTACGCCCCGGCCTCCTGGAAGGGCTTTTTAAACGACAGGCGCTTATTAAACTGATGTCATTATATCTTTTTTCCTTTTTTTTTTCTTTCTTTTTTTCCCCCCCCTCCCTGCAGCATACACCTGGCTTCTCTATGCACCATTCTCTCCCGGGCATACTGGGAATACTGGGCCGTGATACAGTAGAGTTCCCGCTGCGCGGCGCTGCGGGGGAGCGGCAATAAACCCGGGAAGAAAAGGGATTGGAGCTCTTGTCAGGATCCAACCATGCACTCCTTTGTTCAACTTGGGTTGACTTCACCTTTTTTTTTTTTTGCCTAATTGGTCATATTCCCAATGGCCTGCAATGTGTGCACACAGTGAGCGGTGGTTGTAAAAAGACAAAATCTGTAATAATTAGGTTAAGCCCGTCATTAGCTGCCTGTAAAGTAACACAGCTGTGCACACACTCAATGGGCGGAGAGCAGAATCACACATTCCCTCTGTCATTAATTGGGCGACGAGGTGGAATTCCTCGCGGGCGCGGAGCCACATGTGAGCCGACCAGACTGAGGCGCTGCAGGGGCGCGTCTCTCAGTTCTTCTGAGAGATTAACAAATCGTGTGTGTTTTAATAAATCATGTGTCTGGACATGAATAAACCATCAGGCGCTGGGGCCGGGGGGGGGGGGGGGGGGGTTCTTCAAATCAGTCAAAGGGGAATCAGCGGCGGGATGACGCGGCGCTCACATGGATGCAGGTGGCGCCAAAGGCGGAGATGAAAGGCGGTAGATGTGATGGGATGTGACGGTGAATCGGATCTGATCCGCGGCAGCAAACGTCCAGCACCATGTTCCCTGATGAGCCAATATACGAGGCGTCGTTAGGACCTGACTCTACGACCAGCTGTGTCCCCAGGAGACGTCTCCTTCATGTCCGAGACACCTAATCCATAGTATTGAATCCCACTCCCCCAGCTCCACAGTCCCTTTACTCGACACTTATCGTCTGCCGTACTGGAAAATAAACCTGTGATGTACTGGGTCATCGACTCCGGAGCTCCAGTCCACAGTCCAGCTGGGACCAGCTGGGACCAGCTGGGAGCAGCTGTCCATGTGCAGATCCTCCCTCTGCTCTGCTTCTTAGCTGAAGTTCTCATCATTTCCACGTTTATCAGCTGCAAACACCACATCGACCTAAATCTGCTGTCTGAGGCCACTGAAGGTCACCGACCTGTGGCCATAAAGGGATGAACAACGTGTCAACAACAACAAAGTAACAACAAAGTGACATTCCAACCAGGACCGATGAGTGTTTACGCACGTCAGGAAAAATAAATGACTCCACCACCATCAGCAGCAGCAGCGGGGGCTGTGGACACAGGCCCGGTTGGGTCAGGTGTTGGCAGGTGGAGTACAGGCGGTAACCTGTCGCCGGCGCTGTCGAGGCTGGATGTGTGGATCATTATGGCTGTGAAGAGTCGCCGCGACCTTTCTGTCTGTGTCTCCGTTCACAGAGCTGCTGCTCGCCAGAGGTTTTCTGTTATTGATAGTGGCAGGAGCAGAGGATCATGGGGGGGGGGGGGGGGGGGGGGGGCACATCCGCAGCCTGTGACACAGACAAACAAACGACATGAGGAAAAATGGCACCGTCAACAAAAGGCGTGGTGATGTGTCACCTAATGTACACAATGTTAAATATTTGTCATAACATTTTCTTAAATTAGTTACATTAATTCAGTGAGGCCATCCTTTTGTAATTAATAGATTTACTGTTATATATATATAGTTATATATTGTATCAAAGGTTTTTTTTTTAAAATCACTACCATATAAGCAGGGTGATTTTGTCACATGGCCACGAATCGTGTGAACTGAGGAATGTGCACATCTCCACATCTGTTCGACAACGTTCTTCACTGATGTACAAACCTGGAATGGAAAAACATGGGCTGTGAAATTAGTACAAAATTGACATAATGACATGAGCTTTGAAGAAATGGTCACACCGTTGTGTTGTGTTGTGTTGTGTTGTGTTGTGTTGTGTTGTGTTGTGTTGTGTTGTGTTGTGTTGTGTGAACGTGTCAATAGCCAGAGTGTAAATTGAAAAGTGCTCTGAGTGGTGCAGGAAAGCACAGATATGAAACTCCTGACCCACTTGTTGCACATCGTATCGCTGCACATAACAAACACACATGGGCTGTGTGTATATATTGATGATGGCAGTGATTGCAAAGTGAAATATCCACAGGATAATGGAGGATTTATCGAATAATAAGTGCAGCAGCCTCTCTGGCGTCTCTCCGCCATGTGTCCCCGTGGCGTCTCTCTAAGTGGCTGCAGGTGAGTGCGCACAATTACTCCCATTTTCGCCATTTTGGGGCGAGTGGGCGGATAAACAAGCGGCGCACAGCGCGGCTAATTGTTCCATTAGGCGGAGAGGGGAGTGCAGGAGGGCTAATCAGGCAGCTTTGTTGCAAATGGCGGGGCCACACAAATGTCTCTGCTCTGCCTGATGATGTTTGGCGTTGTGATGAGTGAGCGCTCGTCTCCACGCCGCCGGTCCATCTGCCTCTCTGTGTGTGTGTGTGTGAGGGGCAGAGGAACACAGGCCATGTGACTCTGGCAGTTGATAAAAATGAAACAACACTGAAATGAAACATTCTTTGTGTCTCATCTCATCCTTTGTTTGTTGTCACGTAAAAACAAAATTTAAAAAATACCTCAAACTACAAACTCTGGAGCAGAGAGATCTTTTAGCTTTTCATCTCACGAACCATCTTTGACTGTGACAGAAGATCCTGTTAGAGAAGGTGGCAGTGACCTGCCTCTCTCTCTCTCTCTCTCCCTCTCTCTCTCTCTCCCTCTCTCTCCTCGTCTGTCGCCTCATTGACTTGATGCACGCCCTTGTAAAATGCAATCACGTTAGAGTTGCTGCGTCGCAACGAGGCGACGGGACACGACCCTGGGTGAAATTTGGAGAAGGTGTAATCTGATGAAAGTGTTTGGAAAGACGGCTGTGTCAGCAAAAATAAATGTATGAATGGTATCGTCAGTTAAATGAGTTTGGGTCGTAAAGATAACGAGTCAGTGTCCTGATGGATGTTTCTTCTTCTTCTCCCTGACCTGATCTGGGTTTAACGTCGACAACCGTATAGAAGCTCTAATCTACTTCCTGCTTCCTGCTTCCTGCTGAGGCCTCTCGACAGCATCTCACATTTCATCTCCATCCAACCGCACAGATATGAGAGGCCTCCGTCCTCCCTCTCTCCCTCTCCCCCTCTCTCCCTCTCTCCCTCTCTCCCTCTCCATCCACTTGTTTTGTTCTCTCTCTCTGACATCATCCCGTTATGTCTGAGCCGCACTGGGAAGAAGCGGAGGCTTCAAGTCAGTCAAAGTTCAAAAGCAGCCCACTCTCTGTCGAGTGGGAATCCAGCGGCGGGATAATCCTCGCGCCTCGCCGTGACAGGCGGGAGCGGCGCGAGGGGGAATATTTAGCATCCGCCAGACAGGAAGAGAATAAACAAGCAGGCAGCTCGCAGACAGGCAAAGTCAATAAGGGAGACAAATGAAGCGAGGTGGAGGATGCAGCCTCGTTTACGCCGCCGCACACTGCAGCTGTTTACGCAGATGTGTGTGTGTGTGTGTGTGTGTGTGTGTCTGTATATACGTGTGTGTGTGTGTGTGTGTCTCTCTCTCTCTCTATATATATATATGTGTGTGTGTGTTTCTATACATATGTGTGTGTCTGTGTGTGTGTGTGTGTGTGTACATATATATAGAATGTGTGTGTGTGTCTATACATACGTGAGTGTGTCTCTCTCTCTATATGTGTGTGTGTGTGTGTGTGTGTGTGTGTGTGTGTGTGTGTGTGTGTGTGTGTGTGTGTATACATATATATAGAAAAACACACACACACACACATACATAATACTGTATATAATAAATAATAAAAATGCCAGAAGTCGTCATCGATCAAACCGCAGCCTCTGAATGAACGTCTGCTTATAGAGAAAAACACACACACAGCACTTTGATGTCCTCTGTCTGTGTGTGTGTGTGTGTGTGTGTGTGTGTTTGTATGTGTGTGTCCCACAGGAGTGCTGCTTCATCAAGTCTATAGTGGGTAGCAAAGGGCATCATCATTAGATTAGTCTCTGATCACTCTCCCGGAGTAATTATCCTCCTGCCCAGGCTCCTGCTGCCTGCAGACTTAATTGATTTAATAGTGTGTGTTCTCTCTCTCTCTCTCTCTCTCTCTCTCTCTCTCTCACTCTCTCACTGCATGTTTCCACTCTCATGTTGGGCCAGAAGAATAATGGGCCTAATAAATGTAAATCATACTTCTATCATTCAGCCCACCCCACCCCCCCCACCCCTCTGGTGTTATCATGATATACTGATGACGTCGCGATCGTCTCCTGATGTTTCCTGACGTCACAACAGTCTCTCATACAGGCGTACGCCTCGTATCCACTCAGCCGCCTGTCAGGTGACGACTCGGCCCGTGTGCGATGATGAGCTCTGGCCGTATTGATTTAGCTTGTTTAAAGATGGAGTCTGACAGGAGCTGCAGAAGCAGATGCTGGGCTAAGTGGTATCTGCAGCCATGAGTATCATATGGCTGGGGGGCAAACGCTCGCCGTTATTGCTGCTTAATGAACCGCTAAGAGACAATCAGTGCCATTTGCCCACCGCTCTGCATCCAGGATGAGTCATAACCGTCATCCCGCCGCCAGCCGCCCTGCACTCGGCAACATAAACACTAAGCCGGTTTGGACCGGACGCAGGGTCAGAGCACGTCACTGCACTGAGGCTGCATTAAACGCACTGCATAAGCAAAAACAAGCATGAACACACACACACACACACACACACACACACACAGATCCGCACGGCCTTGTGCACAAGCACTTGCTAAGCTGGGTGAGATAATGAGGCCTCGGTGCAATTAGAGGAATCAAAGAGGCAGGTTTGGGCATATTGAGCCCTGCTTGGTGCAGGCGTCCTGATGGAGGATGCTAATTGGCTGGAGCACCAGGACGCACGTGCACACAACAGCCTCAGGGAGTCGACTGGGACCGACCCTGAAGGGCTGGACGCACAGAGACAAGCAGCAGTCACCTCCACGTCAACGCCTTTACGACAAAGGACGAAGTGAAGTCGTGCTTCGTTGGAGCATCAATGGGCCGTGGGGTTTTCTCCATCGCGTTTTTTTGCAGCCGCGGTGAAAAACAACCCGGCTAATTTGATGAAGTGCTTCCGCGTGCGTCCTTGTTGGCGCTCAGTCAGACGTCCAGCTGTGACGTCAGGTCTGTGACACAGATATAAACAAACAGGGACATATATATGTCACATGTTAAGGCTGAACTCGTGATGGTCACATATATTATTGTTTGTTTTTTCAGTAAAAATGAAGAAAAAAAAACCCTCATGTTTCAAATGGCATCAATAAACGTTAACTTTAGAAGTGACGAACTTCCAGGGTCTTGAATGTCCTGTGATGGTTAAGAGCCGGACAAATCGGAAAGCCGCAGGTATAATTGCATGCTTTTGCACGTTAGCGTTGGAAACAGGAAATTACATAGCATTTGTGCCTTTTCCGAGAACAAACAGCATAATGGAACATACAGCAGGTAAAAAAAAAAAAAAAAACTTTTTAAATTTTCAGCCTCACAGTGGCACAGAGTGGAAACGTCCACATCCCATTAACGTCTGATCAACGGGATTTTTCAGAATTCAACTTCAGCTGAGATCACAAACACTCAAACACTCAACCGGTAAAAAAAAAAAGAAAAAAAAAGAAAGAAAGAAAAATCCCAGTAGTTTTAGGTTGAAGACTCGGGGTTAAGCCAGTCGCCTTCAGGTGTTAATCTGATACCATGTGATGATGTCATCGCTCCAGACTCAGAGACTAACGCTAATTAGCTGCTGGTTAACCCGGAGCTGAGAGGTCAATGACCCGGGTGCTGGTGGGGAGGAAGTCCGCTTCACTCCTGCTGTCATGTGGTCTCAAACGGGCGACCTCTGACCTTTCTCCATTTATCCCCCGATTACTCCTCCTTTCACCAGAGTTTCTGACCATTACAGACTGTACCCCCCCTCACCCCCCCTTCACACCCCCCCCCGCCCCTCACAGGATGAGCAGCATTCATAATGGATGGATCTCATGAATATGCATTGAACGGGTTGGAGGTAATGTGTGTTTTGATGGTGCAGCAGATGCAGTTTGAAAAAAATGTATTCTTTTTTTTCTTGATGGCATATGTTAATCCATATGTGTGTGTGTAAAGATGTCTCCACAGAGTTCAACAAACACAAGTGACGACTGACGTGATCACACCCACAAACTGCTCACAGCCTCAGACACATGTCAAACGGTCACACGCACAGATTTTTTTTCTACTTCTTCTTTGTTGTTGTTTTTTTAACCACTTCTCTTTTTAACTTCGCTTTTTCTCTTTAATGGGGAACGGCATGAAATATTGACCAGGCTGCAGGTCTGAACACAGTAATTATCTGCCACGTGCTGACGCTGATGCTGATGCTGATGCTGATGGAGGCGGAGGGGGAGGAGTTGGAGCGCGGAGGTTAAAATGTCATTAACCTGACAGCAGGTACGTTTAACAGACACTAATAATATGGATCAAACAGCCCACCAGCTCCTGAAGTCACTGACAACAATACGACGACTCCTCTATGATCCAACTACTTTCACATTATTACACATACACATAAACATACAGTCTAAAAGCTTTAGTATCACTGACTGTTTCAATACATGCACACATCTCCACATCTCCAC
>JAFBJQ010000732.1:200607-270607 GCA_016785345.1 Trinectes maculatus | reverse complement strand
CACGTCTCCTGCTGCAGAAAATAAAAAAAGAACCCGTTTTCCAAACCCCGACTGCGAATTCGCATAAAAGTCTCTGCTCTCGCTAACAGGCGTCGAGTGGGATCTGCCGAGGTCAGCGGATTAGCAGCCGGCACATGCAGATTGTACAGTGTGCAGGTGCTATTAACGTGAACGCCACTTATCCGCCTGACAAAACGGGTCACGTTATGTCGTGTCGGGTCACGCTGCTGTTGTGTTAAGTCATCACATCATGGCGCGTTGTGTAACTGTCAGAGAGAACCACAGCGTAGTGTCACTCTGTCCTGAGGAGAAGAAAAGGAGGAGGGGTTTGGTTGCCAAGGGCGACTCAGCATCACCTGCTGTCTCTGGATCATCTGCCTCAGATCAGATCCTGATCCTGGTCTGGTCACATCTACAACCTTCATCCACAGGTTCAGACCCTCTGGAGGAGGAGGAGGAGGATGAGGAGACTGGAACACGATGAGGAGTGAAGAAATGAGGAGCGAGATGGATGGTGGACCAGGAGATGGAGGTTCTCCTCCCTGGCACGAGTCGTTATCACAAAGCAACAACAGAATAAAGCGTCAACAACTGCCTGAGGCCTAATCTGGGCAATTTACACCCCACTCAGCTCTGTGCAGGTTTCAGCCAATCAGGAGGCACAGAGCTCCCCACCTGACGCCTTCAACGTGCACATGTGGCCATAACGCCACATACACACACACAGACTTTATTAACATACCGCCGGCAGGCACACACTAGTTATTCAAACTCAGTACGACACTGAATCACCCCTACGGGCACACATATGCACACATGCATACAATAAACCCACAACACTGCAAACAGGATCCATTCCCATGACAGCACGGATCTGCAGCAGGGAACCACAACATCTGCTGTTCGCTCATCCGAGACGCCGGACCAGGCCTGTCCCAGCATGCAGCAGGACACAGGAGGACACAGGAGGACAGGTCTTATTCAGAATGAGGCTTCATAAGAGAAACATGGGACTTTAGTTTTAAATACACACGAGTCCACGCAGTTATTTTTGCCCCAGGCAAAACATCTCACACTCACTTCTGTTGATGACGTAACCTGTGACACAGGTGGAAACTTCATGGTCAAACCCGCTAACATCTCACCACGTCGACACAATGTTACTAAAGATACAGCACTGTGTCCAGTCCGACCTCAGTCCATCACTATCAGTTAAACCACAACCTGCAGAGCAGATGTCGCAATCAATCAGGGTCCTCACCTATCAGGTTAATGTACTGTCCCTGTGTGTGTGTGTGTGTTTGTGTGTGAGTCAACGCACAGTCAACCAAACACATTCAGGCACTTTAATATCTGTCTCCAGCCACTCCCATCTCCTCCTCCACTCCCTCTTCACACTTTCATCCCTCCCTGGGGTCCATCAATAATGCAGCGTGGAGCTCTTCAAGCAGCGCGCACACACACACACACACACACACACGCACACAAAGCGTATGAAGACACACACAAACAGGCTTGAAAATACATATACACATAGAAGAGTGTGTCCCCTGTGTGATTTATGGACGGGCACTGTGAGGGGCTCCTCTCCAGCGGAGGCTATTATCATGCAGGCAGGCACATCTGCAGACATCAATACACAGCGCAGGGGGCCGAGGGGTTCCCAGGGTCAGCCCCGCTGGGTCCCCCTGGTGTCAGCGGGATCCCCTTTACACTGTCACAGCCTTTCACGAGGGGCTTCAACAACAAACAGCGCCTCCTGGTTGTTGTTCCGCTGCCCCTGTCAGTCACAGTGTTGACGGAGGGGCGAGGGGCCCCTGCAGGACACGTGTATTAACAGGAGAGGGGCCAAAGAGCAGAGAGACGTTATGCACCGAGGCCAAGTGTGAGAAGAGAGCGAGAACCTGCCGTATGGTCCCAACGTTCCACCTCTGACCCCATCCAGAAGAAAAGCGACAAGGGGACGCGTTTACGGACCCCGGACTCCTGCTGCTTCTCCTGCACCCGCCCTCTGCACTGACTGTCAGCCAATCAGCCGCCTCCTCCTGCCACACACCTGTTGCTGTCCTTTTTTTAATCTCATCTGTGTATATGCAAAACACTAAAATGTCCCATTTATTAATACAAGTTAAAATATCAAATTCAGCTGTATATTTTGTTCTTCAGTGTTTACATAGTGATGAGACTGAGACTGTACAGATTTCCCAACTTCTCATGCCTACTATTTGTTATTTTGGTAAAAAAACAAACAAAAACAATTTTACCTTCATAGACTTGTACAGTGGAAAACAAACTGGATGATGAGACGAGCACTGACCTTGAACAGTGACTGTGTTGACAACATGGTAAAAAAACCAAACAAAACTGAAGACTGAGCAGAGATCCTCCCTGAACTGGATGAACAGGAGTTGTCATGGCAGCAGTAGCAGCAGCAGTAGTAGTAGTAGTAGTAGTAGTAGCAGTAGTAGTAACTCCACACTGAGTGGTTCATCTGTGGATCTTCTATGGATCACTGGACCAATCATCTGAACACACGGAGGAGAAACATTAGGTGGTACATTAATTCCACAGCAAGTCCAACTGATACACTGAATTATTACTATTATTATTATTATTATTATTATTATTATGGCAATCATTGGTTTTGCATGTTCATTAAGACGTTTGGAGTCCATTGAGAAGCAGGAAGATTCCATCCTGAATGACTGAGAGCTGCACATCAGTAAAACTGCTGTAGTCCGCACATCATTTGTAGTGTATGTGAACCGTATGTGTGTGTGTGTGTGTGTGTGTGTGTGTGTGTGTGTGTGTGTGTGTGTTCAGGTCTTTGACTGCTCCCATGTTAAAGCAGTGTAAAAGCGAGTGCTGCGGAGAGAGGAGAAGAAAGAGGACGAGTCTGCATATGCGAGGAAACGAGTGGAGGTGGGGGGTGAGGTGGGGGGTTGGGGGGGGTGGGAGTAGAAAGAAAGAGGCTGTCAAAGTCAAACAGATTCACAGGGATCAATGTGCAGACTTCGCCCGGCGCATCCAAAGGAGCTCCAGACTCAAAGCTCCTCAAGCCTGCAGTTCAAAGTAGTGACACGTCCATTAGAATTTCTAATTCTGATCGCATCAACAGGCCTATGGCTACAACACACACAACACACACAGCACACACACAACACACACAGCACACACAATACACACAGCACACACAACACACACACAGCACAGGCAGAGGACGAGCTGCGAGGAAACTAGGCCACTGCTCGGGGGGGGGGTACTGTTCTTTTATATTCCTGTACTGTATCGAAATCTACAGACGCATCATCTCCAGATGAATCCTAAAAAGTTCAAGTCAGTCCGGGATTTGTTTTACAGGATTCATATCTTTTCTCAAACAACATAAACCATTAATGCTTTATCATAAGCGACTGTAGCAAACATTAACGACTCTCACTGAAACCATCCTTTAGTGACAGACCTTATTTCAGGCTTGAAACAGAAACTCATTCAAAAGAAGGAATCTGAAGTGAAAAAAAAAAACAGTAACATATTTCCAGATGTGCACCTGGAATCCAACGACCATTTTTCCCAGCAGTCGTTCTGCGTTGTCATAAAAGGGAAAAGCTAATGTGAGACGAAAAAAGAATGTACACACTTCATGTGTCCCAGTTCATTCATCTCCTTTACATAAGCACACATAATGTGAGCGTATAAAGTGGACAGTCACAGAATAACTTCCCTGTTCCCGAGCATGTTTGGCTTTTCCAGTGGAATATTTCCTGCTGAACGACTGAGAGTCAGGACAGAAACACGGCACAAATGAAAGAACGGTATAAAAACAAAAGCAACAAAACATTTACTCTCCTCAGAACTAACTGCAACTCGTTCCAGGTTTTATTTTTGTTCGGTGTAAAGATTCCATACAGGAATCTGGTGGTTTCCCGTCGTGGCGTGGTTTATGTTTATGGGATAATCTATGGCTTAGGAACCACGGTGGCCACAATATTAAACAAAACTATTCAATAATAAGCTTTTAATTGTGGAAGAGAGAGAGTGTGTCTGCTATTGTGTGGCTGGGATGAGGGGTAGAGAGACGAGGGGGGGTGAGGGTGGGGGCAGGAAATCTATGGGATATAAAGCCTAATCTGCTTAGGCACTTCCCTGTCGGCCGAGACGCAGAGCGTGGCGGCTTAGTGCAGCTGTCAGGATCTGCCTGCCACCAAATCAATACCGCTCCTCTTCCTCCACCTCTTCCTCTGTGTCTCTGAAGCCTCCACCCCCTCCACCCCCCCGCTGCCTCAGCTCCTCCTGCCAGGCCCGAATCAATGACAATGCCCAAGCTGATTACCAGGTTCAAGTACAGGTCATTTCTCACATTCCTCTTCACAGTACCTGTGATGTAAGCGTCACGGTGGAGGCGTGTTTCACTGACTGCGAAGAAATGCGGTGATGTCACCGTTTTTATGTGTCTCCGGGTTTTCTGCTGTTTTCAAGAGTTCAGCCATTGACTTTGAAAGAGAGAGATGGATGGATGGATGGATGGATGGATGGATGGATGGATGGATGGATCCACTTGTTGCATAATGAGAGAAGTTTGCTGAACAATCATTACAAATCCAACAGCACCTCCAAGTGGTCACATGTATGCAATAACAGCATAGTAACGCATATTATTACACATTATGTTAGCGTTGTACTGGAAGGCAATATTTGTACAGCATATAAATATAATATACACAAAGTCCCGTGAGTGAGTGCAAACTAGACAACTAACGTTGTGTTTCCAAAGTGAACAAAGAGGATGCGTTGTATACTATGAGACAGGAGTGCACCTGGGGTTTATCAGGGGATTTATTTGGAACATACCAGCAAACGGAAACAGTTGTGAGCCCAAAGTAGAGATGTGTGTGTATTAGTCAGGAGTAGGACATCGATATCTAAGGAGAAGCTCTCTGTCCCTGGGCCTCATGTCTGATCTGCGTAGACGTTAGTTAATGTTATGTTCTATGTGGTCAGTTAGCGTTTCTGAAAACGGTACAAAAAACAACAACACAACACATCACTACGGAGAACAAAACGTGTTTGATTGTGTAGGAGCAAGGCTTGTACTTTCCTCTCATCTTTGACGCTACCTTATCAAACGCTAACATGTTCACGTTCCCTTTAGGCTTTGCTGTTGTCTGGGTTTTCTTGCTCGCCGCTCTCCCCGCCGCTGCCAAACCGCCGGTTCAGCTCTGCCGTCAGCACCGAGCAGCAGGATTTCTGTGACAGCACGGGAAGGAAAAAAAAAAAAAAGTCAGATATCAAAATATTCCATGATGTGATTTCTTTGTGATACTTTTCCTCACCTTGCCATCTTTAGCTTTGTTGCAGGCCCTGGACAGGAGCTCCAGCAGGGCCAGCAGAACCCCAACGCCCAGTCCGAGGCCCAGCAGGAGGAAGAGGCCCCGCAGGTCATGGGGCTGCAGGGCCTCAAAGGCATGTGCCCTGTTGGCCCCCAAGCAGCTGCTGGCCCACCACTTGTTCTGCAGGTATGTTAGCACGCCGGACTCACTGAGCTGGAGAATGGCCACTGTTAAGTTTTTCACCAGTGGGGAACCTGTTTAAGCAAAGAGAGAGAGAGAGAGAGTCTACAATAACTGATGGCTGATCATAACCAATCAGCACGTCACAATCTCAAAACGCCGTCTGCTGAAGGACTCACCCAGTGGCGCGGCGATGGCGTAGCCTCTCATACCAGTGACCTCCTGCGATCGGGTCATATGACAGTAGCGAGCCACGACCAAGTCCAAGATGACCGATTCACCGATGAAGGCGAAGTTTCCCTCCTGAGCTCGGCGAATGCCTTCCTCCATGCTGGACACAAAGCTCTTCTTACGCTCCATGTGCCGGTAGATGCGCTCGTACACAGGGTTCTTGGAGTTCTGGGTAAAAGACGTGATGCGAGGCTTATTGGGAATATTTGGCAAAACGGAAGAACAGTGCAGTGACATCATGGATGTGTGTACTTGTATGGTTCCACGAGAGTTTCAAACAACGTCCTTCATTCACCATTATATCAGTCAGTCCAAACATTGAATTTATTTGAACCTAATCAGCCCAGACTGCCCACGTACCTTGAAGAAAAACATGGTGGATCCAGATTCGACTGTGCCGTAATCAATCACGTCCTGGTTGGCCAGGTCTTCAAAGCTCTTGATGGAGATGTGTTTGTTGTTGTTGGAGTGCATCATGGAGGTGAAGTTGCCAAAGTAGCAGGCCAGCAGCGTTACAGCAAACAGCCACCAGATGGCACTAACCACCCGTCCAGACAGGCCTTTAGGATGGGGACCGGCACCTGAGAGGACACAGTCATGTGACCAAAGTAGACCATATATTAATAACAATGATGATGTCATCTGTTTACATTACTGTATCATTTGAGAATATAGTGTATCTACTGTAAACGTGTGTTGTGTGTGCACCGGTGAGCTGGTGTGGTACCTTGCAGGGTGAGAGCTCCTGTGATGTACCAGAAGCTGTGCAGCAACGTGAAACTGTGCACCTCTGTGTCGGGCTCGGCCCACTCAGAGGGGCTGATCCTGCAGAACAACAATAATAACAACAATAATAACAACAACAACAACAACAATAATAACAATAATAATAACCAGCACCGTTAACGCAGTGTTTATATCCACTGTATGGAACTGGAAATTTAAAAATGCACTCACCTGCCCACCAGGAATATGCAGAGGCCGGTCAGCAGGAACGCGACCAGGACGCCGACCCACATGTCAGTGGAGAAGGGCGACAGGAGGCTGAAGTTACTCTCCTCAGAGACCAGGTCTTTGCGCAGGATGAAGCCGATGCCGGTTTGCATGAAGGGGGTGGTCATTTCCACAACCTGCTCCCTGACTGCAGTGAGGGTCAGCGGAGCCACAGCCAGGTCGGCCTCCTGACAAACAACATAAACACACACACACACATACACACATCTTCACAACAATTAAACTGCAAACACTTGTTCAGTCAAACGATGGTGGACATCTCGTCTCATTGTTTGGTGCTGTGCGTGAACGGTCACATTTTAAATCTGGCCAGTGAAGTTGCACAGTCTCTGTCTCACCCCTCTGATGATCTCGCCGATCATACCGCCCCAGTTGCCGCTGGCGTCCTTGGCTCCATAGCGGTTGTCCTTGACCAGGTGCACCTTGTACGTGAAACCCAGGTTCTTGGAGAGCTCCGAGAGCAGGTCAATGCAGTATCCCTCCAGCTCGGAGCCTCTGCTCATGGCGTACGGCTCCTCCTGGAGACAACACAACACATTTATTGGCCAAGTGTGTAACTTTAACTGTGATGACATTATTTATTCATGAGAATGATGCAGGGTGTTTATGGATGCACGGTGGCAGAAAGCTCCCGCCGCCTTACTTTCCGAGTTTAGAGACAAACAATACCTTTATAGTGGTGACAGATAACTCCTTGGCATCTGGAAGAGAAAGGAAAACAAGCACCACAGTCAAATTCTGGACTGCAAGTCAACACAGACAGGCATGGGCACAGAGATGAGAGGATTTAGTCTGAGATCAGCCTTTGGCTTCACGTCTACAGGCTTACGAGCAGAGCAGCCCCTGATTCCTAATGAGCCACATTGTTGCTCTGAGTCCCCTTCATGTGTTCATGTGTTTCTCTCAGCAACAGGAGAGAACGAGCGAAACAGACACAGGCTTGTTGTCTTCTTGTTTTGCAGGGGATCTGAGAAAACTGATTGAGGATTTACCCCCAGGGTGTGTGTGTATCTGGGCCCCTGTTGGGGGCCCCTGTCCTTGAGAATGTTTTTGAACCCCAGGACCCCCACCCCTCCGCCCCACCATTCGAAACCCATTCCCTGACAATGCCCCTGACAGTTGGAGTTGTTTTCCTTTTGCTGTAACTGTGACCAATGGCATTCGCAGCGTGTCTAACAGGCCCTGACATGCACTGCCAGGGTCAGTCTGGAGGGGTGGGGGGGTGGGGGGTTGCCAGGGGTGCTTGTTTTCGTTATTGCATATGATACCAAAAAAACGGGGCCCAGTCTGGGCATATAAAGCTGGTGACATCCCTTCCACCTCCTCTAGAGAGGATGACAGGACTCTTGGTCAGCGGAGATGTCTGTCAGTTCATCGCCGGCCTGCAGAGCCCCCCCCACCCCGCCACCCCCCCAACACGGTTAATTGATTTATCACAGTGTTTTCTCCACCACAGCAAGGCGGTAGCCCCTCCACTGGTGAGAAATGGGATTCTGCCGTAGTGAATGATGCCCCCTTTCTGTTGTGATAGGACCCCGGCAGTGCAGTGGGGCCCCAGCGGGAGTCAAGTGTGAGGGATGATGTGGTAGCGTGACCCCTGTCTCAGAGGTCAGCCATGACCTGCAGAGGAGCAGAGGCTGAGATGCTGCGCAGGAGGAAATGTTCTCATTGGCAGTATGTTTTCATACTGAGAACGTGTTGATTGGCACAAAAACAAACATTTTAAACCTCACTCTCTCCATTGTTCACATCATTATTACGGCAACTAAATATCCTCTCACCAAAATATACACAATGATATGACACTTGGATCAAAAACCGGAATTTCACCTGAGACTGGCGGAACAAGTTTCTTCTCTTACTAATAAAACCCAATCATATTGCAACACGACAACGTTCATCAACAGTTACAACCCTGTACAAGTCACAGCCAATCACAAAGCAACATACAGAGACAAACAACCAGTCACATTCACACATGCAGTAAATAGGATTAACATTATTCCAACATGCAAGTCTTTGGAATGGGAAATCTTTCCAAAGTCATAAATCCATGTGCATCACAATCTGCAAATACATAGAAAAGAATGACACACGCACACATTTCTCATCATGTTTCACAACAGCTGGCTGGGACTTCACAACTGTGGTAAACAGGAAAAAAAAACACGGTACACAGCGACAGTAAAAGTTCTGATCTAATTGATCCAGACTCCACAGTGTGTTGGATCTTACCTGCAGTGACTGCCCATGCAGTGACGGCTGCCACACACAAGACCACAGCGGCACAGCCTTTCATGATGCCACAACCTGAAAACAACACTAATTAGGACATTTATTTAAACTCAACTAACTTTAGGTTAATAGCAACCAGGAACATATAGCATCCACAATTATATACTGCTCAGAGAAAAAGGAGAGTGATAGAAAATCTGTGCATAATAAATAATGGCTGCTTACCCCTGTTTCTATCAGCTTCGGTGTGGATTAAAAAATGGACTTCAACACCAGAGTAAAAGGGAAGAAATGTTACACAACTTTTGCAAACTGCCAGTGGGCAGGGTTATGTGTAGAGGGGGTTTATATGGGGGTGCACGGGGGGGTGGTGGGGGGTATATGGGGAGGGGAGGCGGTTACTGTAGAATTGGATGTGTGACTTAACAGATGCATGGACGTCCCAGGGAATCAGAGGAAGAGATTCTGTTTCTCCCTCGTAACCAACCCTGAGGGACGCCTCGACTCAAGATCCACTTCCAGTTTGCCAAAACGCTGAAAACATCTGTTCACGTAATCATTTTACATTAAGAGCACAGGATGCAAATTAGTGCCTCGAAGCAATTTCCAATACATCTGGCATCTGTTATGATTTCTCCAAGCGTCACACCCAAGCTGTTGTTACACTAAAAGTCAATTTTTCATATTCTAGAAGTAGTTTCCACAAAGACAAACAAAATAAATAAATAAATCTTGTTTTTTTTACATACTTATTTGTCTGCTCCGAACCTTTTGGAAACAGACAATAAATTCAACTTGAAAGGAGGAACTGAATCACTCAGACAAAAACGTTCTCTCATGCCCGAGGTGCGAGACATGGCTCGGGGGTTTCAGTCGAGGGGCCACGCCGTGCCAAATTCTCTGGATAAACACAGTTTTAAAAAAAGGGGATTGAGCCGCTTTCTTGGAATCCTAATGAAGCCATCTTTTGTTCTTGTGCTCTGGCTGAGTCCGAGTCCCTGGTGCTAAAATGAACATGTCGCACTTCACAAATCCTGAGAAAGAGGCCTGGCAGCGTCTGAAAGCTCACCAGAGGTGGCTGCCGGCTTTGGAAACCACTGACTGGACAAACATTTGACTGACAAATCAGTGCCCATGTAGGAGCCTCATAAATTTGCAGAATTGACTCCAGCGATTTGGCTTCAAAGCCAAACGGACTTTAACCAAGATACATTTCACCCAGTTTTTGTGGCGGTGTGTAACTGAATATCCCGGGGGCTGTCAGAGGAGGAGGAAATCAAAATGTTTTTTAATAGTTTCCTGAAACGTGCACACGAACCCACACATTTCCATGGTTATTGTTTGGATATGATGATAAAGTCTGATCTCTTGTGACAGTGGACGCTGGGAGAATGTTTTGCTCTACTTTAATGAGCTTGTCCTCTCTTGTGCAGCATAAAGCCTTTGTTCTTTGATATTCTTCCTTCCTGCAGGGGTCCGGGGGTTTTTTTTTTGGCCAGTGAGCGACGTCTGGTAAACACAGAACCAAGCAGTCCATAATTAGAGCAGCAAGCAGGTCCTGCCAAAACCAACGGCTTTTACATGTCAGCCTGTATAAGGCTCAGTTTAACTCCTCATTTAATGACTCGTCTGTCTCTAAAGCCGAGACGTGAGCCGCTGATGGACAAAGCGTGCACAAAATAAATGAGCTGTAAATCCTTTAATATTAATTTGAGATTTATTTCGATCATAATTGTACACTGTTTAAATTAAATATTATCCCTAACGTTAACTTCCATGGAAGTGCAAAACAATACAGCAGGTCGACAAATAAACGTGCTTTAACACAGATCATTTCCATCGTCTTTTAGTGCTACAGACTGATGAGAACACGGGGGTCTCGGTCACGATGCTTTTGGGACCACTGTCGTACGATTCGAAAATGTTACTTTTTTTTCTAAGTTAAAAAAAACGTCTGTAAAATAAAGCACAGTCTTAGGATTAACAATACAGTGCATAAAAGACATGCAGTCAACTAAAAACCTAAACTCTGGCTCTACCACTGCTTTAAAAGACGAGATCTCAGTGCTGTGACATGCCACAGTTCAGAACGGTTTGCAAAACATTGGCAGCTGAGTCAAATAACAATTAAACCACTACACGAAGAACTTTAATCCTGCATTGTAGGAATATTTCCTTTTCATTTTTTTAGACATGACACAGGCCTCAGCTTTGAGCATCAAACTGCATATTATCTTCAATATGACATTATGCCATCATTTTCAAAGTATTGCGAGAAGATGGATGAGCTTGTAATAACGGTTTTGACATAAAGTATTAACATTTAAACTATATCATTACAGTTCAAGTAAAATAAAGGAACACAGCATTTCAAATTGTGTCCACTAGCTCTCAATTATTGATAATGTATGCTCATGTAAAGTTAAAAAAAAAAATCTCAGTCAATGGTAATGGCCATATAAAAACTCCTGGTGGTTTTTCACTAAATACATTCTGACATTTATCCAACATTGGTTGCAAACAGATGACAGAGCTTTAAAATGAACCCACCATGATCTTCAGGACAATGTTTTCTGACTGTACAGGATAAAAAAATGAATCCTGCAGGAATGAGTGTGGATGGATTATTAATCCAGGAGAATGCATTTTCCTGTGAGACGCTGAAATGACCTGGATCATGAACCAGTTTCTGTGAAATGTTTTGCAAGAATTGCATCTTTTTTTAAAAAAAAAAAGAAGAAAAAGAAGGAAAAAAAAGAAGATATTAAAATGCGGGGAAAAAAATGGCCAGTATCCCAAACAAGTTTCTAGCTGTGTCTCTCACGCTCAGTTCCAGGTCAGCCCATTCTTAGAGTTTGAACATAAAAAAGACTTCATTGTTTTCAGGGTCTGGGGAAAAATGGGACTGTCTGGGTGAGGGGGATCCGAGGAGGCTGAGTTGACTCAGAGGGTCCAGACTGGTGCAGGGGCTGTGGGCCACACAACACGCCCCTTCAGGGTTCCCCCGCTCCTCAATGGGGCTACCACTACTTTCACTCCCAATGCTACTACCGACGCTAAAGCTTGCACTTCTGCCTTGCACCAGGCTCTGAAGCCTCTGCCTTTCCTGGGCTTTCTTGGCTCTGTTTGCAATGTAGCGCACCCTGCTTTGGCTCCTCGAGGAGGTCCTCCGCACTAAGGTCTCATCCACATCCTCATCCTGTGACTCTACAGATCTGTTTTCTGAGGCAAAGTCGCTAGCACTCAGGGGTTCCACATCAGTTAACTTCCGTAGTTGCTCTGTGAGGCTGCTGGGCCGCGGAGACTTTTGTGGGCTGCCCCTTCGGAGCTGGTCCCTGGTTGGCCTAACGATGAAGCTGCGGCTGATGCTGCGGTACTTGCTCTCAAAGTTACAGGAAATGTCATCAGAGGTCAGATCCCCAAGGCTTTTGGACATGGACGTTGAAGCTTTTGGGGGTGTAACTTTGGAGGAAGACCTGCTGGATGACGACTGCTTGAGCCCTTCCATGTAAAGCCGGCTCCAGGTGTGCCTCCTTTGAGTCAGTCCGCTGGGTGAATCCACAGAACCCTGCTGGGGGGGTTGCAGGGGTCGGGGATTAAGCTCATCTTCAGGGGCGTGACTTTGCTGAAGATTAGGGTTTGACTTGCTCTTGCTGACCCCCAGACTGTCATAGGTGAGTAACGCCGAGTGACGGCAGCTGACCCATGGAGGGTTGCAGGTGCTGCTGGCTGTGGGCAGGCTAGTGAGGCTCTTCCTGGCCAGGTTAGGCAGAGAAAGGTCAATGACTGTGTCGCTGGAAGAGATGCTGGAAGAGGAGGACATGCTGTCTCTGTGGCTACTGGGTTCTAGTTTTCTCCAAAGGCGGTCATTCATGGTAGCGTCTGTGCAGACCTCTGGTACAGCTGACTGAGCGTGGCCGGCCGAAGCCACGGCCACCCGAACGTGGCCCTCACTTTTTGTTCTTCTTACTGGTGCGTGTGATGCCGGATT
Source organism: Trinectes maculatus (assembly GCA_016785345.1). Classification (NCBI taxonomy): domain Eukaryota; kingdom Metazoa; phylum Chordata; class Actinopteri; order Pleuronectiformes; family Achiridae; genus Trinectes; species Trinectes maculatus. Next base: position 257,626 of record JAFBJQ010000732.1, on the reverse strand, counting down.
GGTGAAAAGTTCTCTCCTGGCCTGGACTGTCTGAAGTGCAGAGACTGCAGGGGTTCCGGTGGGCGCTGCTGCAGCAGGAGGCGCCCCTCTGTGGTCAGACATTAGATCTGCTGTATTATTTTTCCTCTCCGTCTGGGTTTCCTGGTTTTCCCTCTGCTTTGTTGTGTTCTCCATGAATGAATAAGTGCTTCTTTTGGTCTGCATGCCATGACCGCACTGTGATGGGACACTATTCTCAGCCGGAATTACCGCCGGCGCTCTGGGAAGGGAAGGCGGTTTGGTAGATTCGCCACTCATCTGTCCAATTGGACTGTCCATCACCCCATTTGACGGAGAACTTAATGGGGAATCTGGCGTTATTGCTGTGGATGGGGAGTGCAGTGATGCGGCTGAAGCATGTGAAAGGCTCTCTGCTGGAGTGGAGGACGAGTGGGTGAAATGTGTGTTCTTGGGGTCTTCAGAGTTCAGCACACGGAATGGAAGAGGAGGTGCTGGTTTCTGCACTGTGGAACAAACTGTGGACAGAAAAACAATTTTTAAAAAAAGTCAGTCATCAGTGTCTTAATTCAACGTCTTTTGGCTGTAGAGTGACATTTGCCTGATCTGGTCGGGTGGGTTGTTTCTTTTTGATGGATTAAGCTACTGCTGATGCTTAAATTAAGTCAGAAAACAGAACATGGAAAAAAAAACGGGGGGTGCACATATAAGTATGGTGTATTTTCCTCATAAGACAGATGCCTCTACTGTGAGAACATGTTAAATTAAAACTGATATTTGGCACGTTGACATAGAATCCATCAAATTTAATGTGCAAAACATTAACATTAAAAGTGTCCCATATCTTACTGACTGGACTATAAAACACAGGTTCAAATGAATAACCCTCTGCATTGACAATTTAAAGGCCAGAACACACAATTCAGTTCAATAGTCTCAGTATGTCCCTGTACCCACAATCAATGATGTGAACAGACAAAGCTGGCATGGTGCTCACCTTACCCACACTGCTGTTATGTTGATTTAGCGTATTTCAAGAATATGTGAAGGTGAAGAAGAATATGGATTTTTAAACCCCCACCAACCCCCATAGGACTGTGAGGCATGCTGATGAGACACAGACTGATGAGTGAAGTCAAAGGTTTCATGCATTCAGCAGTTTACCTGGCACTGGTCATCCCCTCAATTCTGCACTAGGAACAGAGAGAGCGTGCAAAAAGGGACAGAGAGGAAAAAAAAGGGAATTTAGCAAAACTGGAAAGAAGAGGGAGAGAAGAGGCAAGGAAACAGCTCACAGGACAGAGAAGGCACGTCGTTGAGAGAAGTCACAGCAGACTCATCTACAAATCAACAGACAGCATCTGAATTATACCGAAAGAAAACATACAAGACATGAAGCACACATGATCTATTGTAAGGCCAGGAAACATAAATATCCTTTTCCCGAAGGGGAACGGATTGAGAGTACAGAACAGCTGGTGTTGTGCACGACCTGGAATCCCTCAATAAATGTCATGTGAACGAGGATGTTTTCACTTAAGTGCATCAATTATGTCAGTGTCCCGTGACTTCCAGAGCTCAGCCAGTTGTAGATCATCTAAAGCCTTTTAAGACTCAAACTGAATGTCAACAACTAGATTTGGGATGGATGAATTTCCAGTGTTATTGTGATTTTACTTTTCCTTCTCGAATTATGTCGTATTAATTTATGTAAACATAAATAGTGATCATCCAGATGACAGACTAAAGGAAGGTGGACCATGTGTCTCTGCAACCTCCTACTCTACGAACATCAGATATTAAAACTTACCACTTCTCTCATCTGCCAAGCAGGTGGGTCGTATTTTATAGATTAAAGAGAGTTAAAATTGTAATCAGTCAGCTGAAATAAGTATGTGATAAGCTCAGAAGAAATTACAAAACCTAAACTCAATCTAATCAATCAATCTAACTACAAACTATCAGTGATACATGGGATGGAGTCCCTGACGTAAACAGGTAAACGGGAGAGGGTTTTTCTAACATCAGAACTAACCAAATATTTGTAGTCTGGGTATGTACTGTACGGCAGTCAACAGGAAGTCTACAGCTTGTAAAGATTCCACTACAGCTACAACACAGCAGCTAATGGGATACTGCTAATACTGCCTCAGATACACCTTACCAGCGAAGAACATGGGAGATTTATGGCGCAACTCTTCCATTTTCTGAGCAAACAGGGCGTTCATCTCTCGCTGCAGGGTGCCTACAGCCCTCTTGCGGCTGTCAAGGACAGAGCGCGGGGGAAGCGTAGGGGGCGACTCCAAGCTGCTCAGACTGTGCAAGCTATCACAGCTGCTGCTGTCACTGAGCAAAAGAGCTTCATGCACATGACTCTTTGCGAACTGGCCGAGCACCGAGTCACAAACAGAACCATAGTTGATGGGTGATGACTGCTGCCAACGAAGGCTGGTCCTGCAGTCCTGCGTGAAGCTCGGTGCCGGCGTTACAGTGTTGGAGGGAAATCTACGTGGAACACTGCAGGAACGGGTGTTCCTTTTTGATGCACTGGGCTGAGGAGGAACGTGCTGGGTATGCAGAGTCTGTCTGGCTTTGGACCTGGGGAAGGGGATCGGCTGGAGAAGAGACTGGGGTAATTGTTGAAACTGAGCCTGCATGCACGACTTGTGTTTGGGAGGAGACGGCTGTAACTCTGGCTGGGCAGCTACGGGCTGGGGCTTAGCTAAAGCCTCTGGCTGAACTTGTTTCTTAGTTGACGTAGAGCCATGACTTTTTTCCTGTCTCTCCTCTGCAGCCATTTTGGACTTGCATCCCTGCCTTTCCTCCACCTGACCCTTTCTCTCAGCCTCTGGACTCTCCTTGGATCCAATCACACATGTGATGCAGTTGGAAGACACTCCCACCCTGCCTGAGCTGTTAAGTGCAACGCGAGCAAACACGCCTGGTCTCATGTCCAGTGGGTCATGTGAGCGAAGTCGACTGGCCCGTTTCAGAGGTTCGCTCATGGGTCGTCGCTTCGCAGAAAGAGGGCTCTTACCTTTGCCCTCCTCAGGGTGAAATGCCCCGTTAGTGTCAGGATGGTCCCTGTGCCCCTTGGCTTGATGGGATGCCGGTGAATCCTTGGTTCCGTGATGTGGTAGAGTGGGCTGGTGAGAGACGGCAGCCGAGGCTTTGTCCTGGTCTTCAGACTCTCGCTCCTCACTGGCGCCTTCGGAGCTGTAGTCTTTGGTGTCAATGGTAATGTCTGGGACGCCCTTCTTGATTTTAGGCTGGCCTTTGGTGGGGGCGCTGGCAGTGCGGCGCAGGAGGTGAGCACCAAATGGGTGCTTACGGTTGTGCGGTACAGCAGCATGGCTGTCCAGGGAAGCCTGCTTTGGGTTTCTGTGAAACAGCCCTTTTATGCCGCTGGAAGCTCTGGCCTGATTAAAAACAAACAAACAAACAGAACAAAAAAATACAGTGAAATATTGTTCAAACAAAGAATGAACCTCAACAAACCAAATCACAAAGGTCGTGCAAGAAAATAATTTCTCATAAAGCAAGTGGCGCCAGTCAGTGCTGCATTGTAAACAATGAGCATGCATTAAAAAACCAAGTACATCAATATACCTTGTAAGAACACGGGAATGATCACTGGCAGTCTTTAATATGATCATTCGGTTGTAATCCATGCTGACTAGCTTTGAATAGCACTTGAATTCAAAGCCAGTTAGACATTCTGAGCTGCTCTACATCTGTATGCAGCAGCTGGTGTCCCAGGGGTAATTAAATATTAGTTAGACAAACACATGCTTTAAGTTAAACACGCTGTGCAACACAAGTTGTGTTTGCTTGTGATAAAAATCCACTAACATGAAACTGTGTGCAAGGATGTAGTGGTAAAAACAAACATGACACTGTGGCTACATCTTAAAATGACGGCACTGCAGTTTTACTTTACCAGTGTTTATGTAGACGGATTTCTACAAACATTAAACAATCAATTTCTGAATAACAGAAATGGATTTAAAAATATAACCAATAAATGTAAAGATGTAACATGACAGTCATGACAAAATGATATGACCAAAGATGAAGACATTCAGACAATGACTCCAAAGACTGTTAAAATCACTTTTGACAAAAATACCAAACCAAATGGTGTTATACTGGGACCAAAAACAAAAAAATCATGTTATATCACCATTTTTTCATGTTTATTATCCATCATAAAGAAGTCTGAACAATGTGAAAGAAGTAGATCCAAATAGTCTGACCGCAGTGTTGAAAGGCCTACTGAGCATCTGCCGAACGCAAAAGTGACAGAAACAGACAAAGAGACAAGACAGTAAAGCAAAGAGGCTCTTGCTGGGTGAAAAACACAGCAAATGATCATTAATTAGCTCAGGAGACAACTACATGTTCTGCTTCCTGAAGTACCTTTGACCAGCAAACCCCTCCACCTATAAACATTATGAGGACGACACCTCATATCTTTGTATCTAATTTTGTGTTCAAAACTATTTCTGGATTTATGTGTTGACCGAGAGACTGATGAAGTTTCAAAACACAAACACTGACTATTAAGAACCAAGCACTTTAAGATGCAACACACTGAGACATCTCATGGATTCATTTCCTAGAAAATATCCATCGTGTAAAAATTCCTTCATGACACTACACCACTGTTTCTACGGCTTCCATCTCTCTCTCTTCCCTAGTCAGCATTTTAACTTGGCAGGTTGATGACATTGGATCTACTTGGGGGTCAATGAAGATGTAGGCAGATCATAACTCATGTGAGACATGAGTTGGCCTTGTATTTTGTTAATGCTCACAACTGGCTGGCAAAGAGGGGGTGTGCAAGGGAGGGTGTCACTTAGTGGTTGGAGTGTATGGCTCATGCAAGATGCCGACTGGATCTCACTACACCTGAGTTTTGATTGGCAGCTTCAGGGCTCCTAAAAATTTCTTGCCAATAAATGGAGCATTTGGAAAAAGAGGGGTCCACTGGAATCACAAACAAACAGGAAAAGAGTGAAAATCAAAGAGAGGGGGATGAAAGAAAGAAAAAAAAACATAGGTGGGGTGGGAGATAAAGGAGAAATCACAACGCAACAGTCGAGGAGGAGTTCTAGAAGTTAAACCGGGGACGGACTGGCCATCTGGAATACCGGGTATTTTGGTACCAGTGGGCCGACAGGAGACAGAAAAGACCGAAAAGGTATGTGTTATCGAATGTGGTGGGCCGATCTGGTCCAAAATGCCAGGGGTGATTTTTTGTCCCAGTCCGCCCCCGAGTTCAACAAAAGGACAATGAACAACAGAGTGGTCATTTACAGCATGTCTGAGACAACAGAGTGCAGTGAATCTAATGGGCAAAAGAGAGACAGTGACAATTGTATTATTTATAAACTGAGGAAAACCATTTTGTAGCAGGAAACAGCAGCAGAAATACCCATAGACACTAAAGGTAAAAATCAGTACGACCAGTGACTGCCACAGCATCACTTTCCTTGACCCAAGTAAATGTTTCAACTGATATTTACACCCAGGTGAACAGAAAAGAAGCATTGGACATTTATGTGATCAGATATAATCAATAATTTTCAGCTGGTTTTCACAGTGATACCTACCTTACCAGTGATGTCATTCACCGCTACATGAACAAAGATCGATGCCTCCTCCATACCTTCCAAATATACGTGGCGATAACCTGAACACACGCACACACAACATAGAACAGACACATGACTGGCATAAATTTCTCCATTAAAGCAGATGACACAACAATAATACTGCTAATAACAATAATAATAATAAAAAAAAAGCTCCTGTCTTACCTGGCATCATGCTATTGAAGGCGATGGTGCGCTGCCCGATAAAGTCCTGGCCAATCGGGTCATGATCCCAGACAAGGAAACGCACAAGCGCCATCTCTGGCATGTGAACTGTAAACACCAGAGTCTCCTCCCACATTGGGTTGAACCCTTCAGACGATCATCCGAACAGCATCAGAGGTAGGGGTGAAGGAAGAGAATGGAGGGAAGGGAGGCAGCAGAGGAGAGACAGGAGAGAGGGGACAAAGGAAGTGGAAAAGATTAAATGTGAACGAGTCAATAAGAAGAGAGGAGAGAGAGTGACAGGACCAAGCCAAAGTTAGAGAGTGAGCTTAGCACTCATCAATTATTCAGTGTATGTTTTTGTGTGTGTGTGTGTGTGTGTGTGTGTGTGTGTGTGTGTGTGTGTGTGTGTGTGGATGTGCTGACCGAGACACACTGGCTGTGCAGACCAACACACTGACGCTGAACTCATCAATTATAGAGAGCACAGAGTCACATTGAGACAATGCATTTCACAAATCAGCACTACACGCCAACTCTGTACACACGTCAAAGGTAAACCACAACAAAAAATATATAACACACAGATGTACACATAGCCAGATTCATTTACACATCATTGTGTCAGCACTGGAAAGAGGTCTGGCTGCAGCCATCATCAATCTGTTATGTGGGAAGAAATGCTGTCTTTATTTCACAGGCAATATGTGGCACATAATCAATCTTTTTTTTATTGACAATTTAGTCCAATTTGTGTAAACACAACATTTTCTCAGCATTTCCAAAAACTCCTTTTTGCCTTCAGATGAAGCAAACCGGCAGGGACAGATATAATATTTCAACTCTGAGACCAGGTCTTATCTTCCAAAAGGATTTTTATCTCCTGTTTCGAACAATACACCAGAGCCAATATGCTGACTTCACATTGTTCTGTGGGACGAGCATACATGAGATGACGGCTGGACAGTCGGGACAGAGACTTGCCAGTTAAAGCAAATTAATTTTCAAGAACATCCCAAGTTAAATGTATTATGTATGTGGAAATGGTTTTAACAGCTCTTTATAAACTCACCATTATCGTCCACCACTCTGGTCTGCTCCTTGCAGCAGTCCACTGGGAGGCCAATGATCTCCACCTCCACAAAGGGATCAATTATCTGACAGAGAGACACAGCATTAAGGTGTCGGAGCAAGTTCCAAGACCTTTCAATTATCACACATTAATTCCTGCTTTAAAAATCATGACACTTCTACTCAAAGAAGGTGTAAAGTTGACATGCTGAGAAAATAAAATGAGTTATTAATTATTTATTGAGAAGCGCCACCCTATAACCACAACACTCGTGTTTTTAAATGGTCAGAATTCCAGAAATTCCATAACACAACACAGGATACATTTAATAAGTCACAGTTGGAACAGAGCATTGAAATCTTTACTCAACAGCTGTAATGAATCTAAAAGATATTTTTTAAGTACAACAGCAAAAAAGAAAAAACAAAACATACTGAAATAAAAAATATCTTATTCGTCCAAACATACTTTTTGGTATGAACATTTTGTGTGTAATATTAAGGAAAAAAGATGCTTTGATTAGTGCAACAGACTTACTTCTCCCCGGTCCCCCAACATAGAGTCTTTGGGTTTGGGCAGCTGTTGCCCACTGATAATCTTTAAAACCAGCTGTTTCTTCATCTGATTTGGCATCGGGTCCTCCAGACCGGGGTTAAAGGCACCTAGAGCGGACAAAGATGGAGGTTGTTTACTCACAATATTTAACAGATAATTATAATTTTAAGCCTTTTTATTGTAGCCTGAAATGTTACATTTTTGAGAGGTCTTTGACATTTAAAAATGCTGAAACATAAGAAGCATAAATAACAACAGAAAAAGACACATTTAGGTCTTTGACACAATTTTGTTTGTTTACCTACTTCAGTTAAAAACTACAGATTACTATTCGAGCTGCAAACTACACAATGACCACCACAAAAGGAAGATATCACTAAAGACTATTTTCTACTCAAATATTGTGTAATGAAATTGGACCTTCACACATGCACGCAGGCTTTAGGATGTAACCACAGTTGCCGTTGCTGTAGAACTTGGCTCTGTTGAGCTGCAGGGCTCGGCCCTCTGACTGGTAGTTAAGTGCAACTGTAAAAAAAATAAAAGAAAAAAAGCAGTTTACATAAATGTATCGTCCACAGTGTGGATATTTTGCGTCTCTGCATAGTTAATTAGTGTCTATTTTGACTACATGGCACAAGCGGTAGACTTTGCTCGTACCTAGCTGGCAGCCGGCGTTCCAGAAGGGCTGTGGGTTGAAGTTGGACGAGTCCACGCGGTAAGAGGAAGGGTAGATGCGGGAGAGCTGCCGCTGGTTGAAGTGGATGAAGGACATAGGTTTCTGCTGCATCACCTGGTGGGCTTTGGTCTCACTGAGGGACGACACCTGCCAGCTGCAGTTTGCTGCCAGGAACAACGTAAAGGCTTTTTTGTTTTCCTCATTAGGCTTATGTGTTCAAATTATTTTCCACTGCTGTCATGTATGATTCGGCTACACAGGGGTTTTAAACAGCTGGTAAAGATTAATGCTTTGTAAATGTCATTTAATCTCTTCATTAACCAACAAGAGTGACAACTGCACAGAGAGCTGCTCACCTTGTGCCTCAATATCATAAAGACCCACAGAGCATGTGTATTTGACCAGATCAGATAGGGCTCGGGATAACTTCATGGTTTTCTTCTTTCTGTAAGGTCAAATGTTCCACAATTAACTGTGTATTCCACTAACAAGTTACACAATACTGTCATTTTACTGCACTAAAGGTCTAAGTCTCTTGGTATTCAGCATACTTGCTGTGGTGCGAGGGGGCACGGGAGGCACTACTTGTGCTCTCTGGATCTGTATCTGTGTCTTCAAAGCTTGATGTCTTTTTTAGCTTGGTTGCCTTTTTCTGCAGAGCAAAAAAATAATAAAGATGAACAAGTCGGCAAATAAACAACAGAAGGCAAACATGCTGCAAAACTGGGTCTAACATTTATTTCAGGCTCAGTTTAAGGGAAGTCTGCAAAAAAGACTAGAAAACATACTCCATAAAAAACAAAGCAAGAGGAGGTGAAAGGACAAACCTTGCGTTTAGAGAAGCTCCCAATGAAAGAACGTCCTGTGTGCTTGTTGCTGCTAGGATTAGCCTCATCCGCTGTGTCCGTCCCATCCTCACCTTTACCCTGACAGCAGAGGAGAAGCTTAGCGTGTTTTGCATTAAACATTTTGTTATGTCACTATTCAACAATTTAAAAAAATACATTACAGCGTCATCACATAGTCATATTAACAAGAACTGCCATTTTAGACTATTTTAGACTGGCTATTTTGTCAGTGGGAAATTTATTATAGATTTGATGAAATGTTTATTGAAAAAAAGATCCCATTGGCGATGCCCTAACAAACATTCACAGCAATTCACACATTCATGTCAAAAGGTACCGAGTATAATCAGCGGTACTGGCCACAGCGACCAGTAGGGTTCTGATCTTGTGAATTTCTCATTACTATCTGTGCACGTTTTTCAGCTCCTCATAAAATATACAAAACCACATAATATCTGAAGCAAGCAATCAAATATTAAAACATGATCAGAGTCTGAACTCTCGAACAAAACAGAGATGGTTTATGGTATAAACACCAGGGGAAAATACATCCATCTTTGCCATCTCTGAATACTGAACTCTTCAAAGGAGAAAGTAAAATCAAAGTTTGTTGAAGTCTGTAATGAAAAATTAAAGAGAAATCCAAACGCTACCTGAGTGATTTTCTGAGCTTTCATGGCTGAGCTAGTGTTTACCTTAGAGCCAGCTTTGCCTGTGGGCTTCCCAGCAGGAGGGAGGGCCGTGATGGTGAAGCTGTCTGGGTCCTCTCTGTCTCGGATCTTAGACTCCTTCATCAGGTTGTCAAGCTTTTTTTTGGCCATGTTCTCCACCTGCTTCCTGTTGGCGGACGTCTGGAGGAGGAACAGAGATACAGAGAACAATGATGATGCCACAGCATATCACCGATAATGACGCTGAACATGAAATGATGACATTATAGTCATTTTTTCCAAAATTAACAGTCCTCAGAGCAAACAGAAAAACAGAGAAAATAAAAAAAATCTTTAAAAAAATGCTCTAAGTCTATTATTATTCAGTGGAACTGTGCTGGGGTGAGAGGTCAACTCTAAGAGACAGATGACCAAATCCAAAACCAAAACCAAAAACCAAGCATGGTGCATAAGATACTTGATCAAACTGTACTTCTTATTCTGGTCTGACCAGACTAAGAAGAAAAACACATCATGCATAATCCCACAAGAACTTACATTACATATGTAGCAACTTTTGAGTAATTCAATATGAGGAGGAGGGGTTGATGAATGGATCCTTGAGGAATCTTTGTATTATAGATGGGACTGAATGATGGGCAATGACAATGAGGCATTCTTCATGTTCTCCTTTATGCACATGTGTACTTCAGCCACACGGTGGCAGAGTGGACCCAAAAACTTCCTCGCTTCCCAACAGACCACATGCAGCATCAGCGCAGCAGAACATTTATTTCCAAATGTTCAGTGCAGACATGCTAAAACTGAAATTAAAAGGACCAGTGCTGTCTGTCTCATCTAAAAGCTATAACGCAGGGGGCACTTATTAACTGTGGAAAACTTGTTGAACAAATTTTGAGTTAAAGATTGTTAATAGTCATTCGGAATCTATTGATTTTGCATCAAAATAATCACTTAATAGATAATATATTAAAATACTACATTATTTAAGATGACTTTAGGAACTACAACACACTTATTCATGCATGTTTGGTTTATCCTTTCACACCGCATTTGGGTATAACGGGATGAGAATGTGGCATATGACTGGATGAGATTTCCGGGGTGGTCAAGGATGAGCTTTGTATACAGTACCTTCCACTTTGAAAGAAGCAAGCAACAATTGAGAAGAAGAAAAAAACAGAGGGATAAAGAGAGAGAAGAGGAAGAGATGAGAACAAACAGCCACACAGAAAGAAAATGACAGGTGCAAAACAGCACACGAGATCAACAGATGAACAAAGACAACTCAGAAGAGAATGCTCCATCACCAGCGCTGAAATAAAACAAGAACCATTGAGAACAGGAAAAACACATGTGATTCATATTCCATCTGCTGAACACAATGACACATTCCCACATGTACCTCTGATAGATCATAGAGATAAATGTGATGAAGTGGTGCAAAACACCAAACAGACACCAACTTACATCTCCATTCATTAGCTTGCAGTCGTCCTCCATTTCATCAGCACTGTCCTCGTCCGACACGTCTCCTTCCTCTGCATTCTCATCAATGTTGGGAGGAAGTTTCTTGCCCTGGAGGAGAGAAGATGAACACACTATAATTACAAACAGCTGCACCATTCATTTATTCATCGTGTCCTGGCAGTGATCATCCACCCGGTCCTCTCTCCACTGCGCTGTGTGTGATTAAGGCAAAGAGTACTCCAAAGAACTGGCAAAAACCCCTCAAACAAACCTGAAAATGAAATATTTGTAAAGTTTGTTTTAATTGTTAAAGTTTCAACATGACATCATTCCGTCTCCAAACTGTCCTGAAAACCAAGGATCAGTGGCTGATAAAGCTGAGGGTAAACCGTGTCCTTTTCTTGTTGTTATTCTTACTGATGGGAATTAGGGGGGGAGTGGGTAAATTTTGTTGCGAGACTTGACAGTTAATACTACACACGCTCATAAGTGCAGGTAACAAATGGCCTCACTCTGAGCCATGGATTTTTCATTAACAACTGAGGTGGTTTGTCTTGTGGTTAGCTATCAGTCTCCATCGCAGTGTCAAGGAGGTGTAGGGGCTCCAGCAGCAGTGTGTGGTTGATAACATTCTGACCCACAGAGACGCTTCATGGCACAAACGCTGTGCTGCGGTGGCGGCGGGGAAGCCAAAATACTGCATATCAGTGTTCCTCAGTGGTCACACATTTGGTGCCATCAATAACACTCTGCTGAGTGCACACGCAGAGATAGCAGTGCTGGTGTAACAGCTGGCAGTCGAACACTCTGCGTGCCAGGTACTGGCAAAGCGCCTCATCTTTACTGAAAGCATCTGGTGTCAATAGAGCCTCATTAACCTGAATACTGTTCCATCCCCTGCTAACAGAGCTGCTGCCGCTGCTGCTGCTCCGTCACATGCCGCCTGTCGCTGTTGGTTAAAGCCAGGTGTAAAGCTAAGTGATTTTCAACTAAGAATACAAATTATGAACAATTTAAGCTCTGGAGTCAGTGTATCGTTTTCTTTTTTAATAATCACACAGAGCAGTTTGGACAAATGATGAGTCTGCAGCCAGCAGTTAATACACAACACAACAAAAATAACAACTCCCTCGCTGAGGAGACTGCTCTCCTCAGTGCTTCATGGTCCACTCATGCTCCGTGTTACCTTAACGAGGATCTTGCCCTTGAGTGATTCTGGCGACGGCAGCCTCCCAGACTCATCAGCTTTGATGTTGGACAGGTCAAGTTTGTCGTCCAGGATCTCAACAAGGTACTGGGCCATCTTCTTTTGCTGAGGGACACTGCAGTGATTCTCGATGGAGAGGATGACAGGGTAGCTGAGAGATAATCACACACAACAGACTGGAGTTACAGAGCTGACTGTGGTGGTGGTGGTGGTGGTGGTGGTGGGGGGGCGCAGTGTCAACAGACCCTTATAAGAAACTCTTTAAAACAGAGGTTATGTGAACATCAGTCCAGACAATATACACTGTTCATTTAAAATCATAAAATTTTGAATTGTAATTTTGTCGAGAACCATTTACACAAAGTGTCCTTAGGGATGTCAGAGGTCAACTGGGCAGGTCAGGTCAACAGGTCAACTTTATGACTCTGATGCAGGGAGTATTTAGTCCAATTAGTGATTAATACACCAATAAATAATTCAGACAGGTGAACAATGAAAGGAATTTAAAATTAAATAAACCTAACTAAAGAGGGTGGCAAAATGCATCTGCTCATCAGCTAATCCACTACTGTAACTGAAATACTTCAACACTATTTGAAGTAAGCAGACATAACGTCCATACATCCCCTTCAGTGAAAGACACTAATTACACTGAAATTTTACTATCACTCGTAAAAATATTCCAGTCTGGAGATTATAAAGGAACATAACATTTAAAAAGTCATTTCAGTCTGTATTTTCAACAGCATCTGTGGAGTATAGTGAGTAAAACAAGCTCTAAAATGATGAGCCTTCAGCATCCACAACATCCTGACGGTGATGATTCCCAGTTTATGTCAAACGGAAGCCTTTAATCCTAATTTTGTCTCCGTCAGCCCTCTGCAGAGCTGGTTTTTATTCAGCCTCCTGGAAAATCTGATTGCTCTTTGAAGTTGAATGCAGCCTATCACCCTGCTCCTTTTTGGCCAATTATTTGTGGAATACGGTGGCCGTGATTCTGTTACACACCGAGCGTGAACATGCACACAAAGCGAGCATTTCTTCCTCTTTTTTACTCAAAGAGACAGGATCTAAAAATAGAGATTTTCTCTTTATCCTCTAAACTGTGTGAGTTTCGATGGGATTATCACCCTCTGATGCTTTGAGGAGGGGGAGGAGGGTGTCTGTGAGCATGCACACGTTGCACAGGTTGGGTTATAGAAATATTTATGACTATTGTATGAATGGTTTGATTGGGGTGAAAATGATGCGAATCACTTGTTTTAGCCTTTATAGATAATAAATCCTAACTCACTGCCTGTGAGAAACCGAGTGGCATGTTACAACTTGCTGACAGATATAGAAAAAACGTGAGATAACAAGACACCAATAAACCACGGACTGATAAATTAAATTCTCTCAGTATCTCTCTGAGATGCTGTCACATCTCAAGTCTTATTATACCCCCACAAACATAGAGAAAATCAATCAATTAGACAAACTAGAGACATTGTGTGTTTGTGAGTGTGTGTGTGTGTACACATACTCGATCTTGGCGAAGGCATACTTGTTGATCGTCTCAATCACATCTTTAAAGAGAATCTTGGACGTAAGGGTGTAGCCATGATGGACTATAGGCTCACCGTCCTGACCGTCCCAGCAGTCCACTGTGGAAAATAAAAAGACCGTGAGACTGCTGTGTTCCTGATTACTGCTTTTAAGTGTTTATGTGTGTCTACAGTATGTGTATATATGTTTACATCAGTGTTATTAAAGTCTATGCTGACCTTCTACACAGCGACAGCCGGCCTGCAGCACCCAGGCGTACATGTCCACCCTGGACTGGGACATCAGCTGGTCACCCATCAGGTAAGTGTTGTGTGATGAGGCTATGAAGTAGTTGCACAGTGACATGTTCATGTCTTGGTTCACACTGTAGTGTTCTGGGTTGAAGATGTCCCCCGCTGGGCTGCGCATGTAGTTTGTAAAACCTGAAAAATGTTTGAACCACAGGTTTTGAAAGAAAGTGTATCCAACTTTGTTTTTTACATTTTATCCAATGTGCAGCTTTATAAGTTGTTAGGTGTAGGTCAGTAAACTTATAAATGTCCAATATGAAGTCCAAGGAGTGAAACATTTAAACCCCAACAGTCAACCCAACTGTCAAGACAAACACTGTAACTGTGTATAGCTGCATATGAACAGTGAAAAAATGCAAAACCTCCAGAAGACCAGAAGAATTCAGAACATTCAGATCAGTTTGCAAATAAAAAAAATCAAAGTAAACTTACCATCGATTCCCAAAACTCCTTCTTTCTGATTCTCAGAGCATGGCTCAAATTTGTTGACAATTTCCACACAATGGTCCTTGGTCACCTTGGTCATCTGCAAAGGAAACGGGTGTCAACAAACAATATTATGTACAAACTGAAAGAGAATGACAATGCCTATTTATTTGACACGAGTTTCAACAGAAAGATGTATGGTATGGTCTCTCCCCGTCCGCTGGGACCCTCTTTGCATTTGTGACACAAGCTTTAACTAGTTGAACCAATGAGATGTGATTTCCACAGGGTTTTTTCCATTACGGATAATGTTTTCCATCCCCAATCATTAAGCACTAAGCAGGGAGACTGTCTAACACACTTAATGTGTAGTTGCAAGTCAAACCAAACTGTCATTAGTTAAGTTGCATTGTGGGTAATAGACGTGATTAATTGCACTGATTCTCATCCAGTGTGATACAACTGGAAAAAAAAAAGTAACTTTTGCTGCAGATTTCAGAAGACAACAAAAAGCAAATTGCAGACACTTTGTGCACCTTCTGCTCAGTCTCCAGGAAGCGGGCCAGGTCAGATGTGTTGAGATGGTCTTTGTGATTGCTGTAGGTGAGCATGAGGAGGTACAGGTCCCTGCGGGTTGACATCATCTTGTAGAAGGAGCAGAACTCCTCAAAGCCCAGTGTCCCCTGGTGGTCATCCGTATCAGCCTCCTACATACCAGGAAAAACAACGTTTATTGTTAGTTGATTTCAAACACAATCTTCATGTATAAAACATGGATTCACATTATTTAAATTCTAAAACTTTGCTTTGTAAAAGGTCATCCTCGTAACTGCTATCCTCACTAAACAGTAGGTTTAGTTTTCTAATAAACTGGATATATGCAGATTCAGCCTGCAGAAGAGCAACATGGCTGCTACACCATGGACGTGTACGAGAATAAGGTTAACGAGACCACTGCAGTAGGTCGCGCCATGACCCATGTAATCCTTGCCTCTATTTGGTGAGGCAGTCTGTGACATGCTCCATATGCCAAGAAGCACTGGAGGCAGCCACTCACCGTGGGGCGATGACGTCTGTGCTAGTTAGAGCTTCACCTCTGAGCAGCTCAGTGCACACTAGGCTAACAACGGTGTCAGAGAATAACACAGATCTAAAACTATGACTTTCTACAGGCATTTTATCATATCTTTTATTCCCGTATGGGAATAGATTAAAAAATAACTCCATATAAAAACGTCATGGCAAATTCTTTAAAACCAATAAAAACGAGATGTCAATCAACAACATGTACCAATGCACTGACCTCATTCACCTTATAACCTGTGCTAGTGGTATAAAATTGCTTTTGTCAGCCACATGAACCCTAAATCAAAACCAGCCTCCCAAATGTCACCAGCACAATCTCTGGCCAACACAGTCAGTAGACAAAATTCCAAATGACTCAGAAGGAAGCACTTCGCCTTACAATACACACACAGCAGTTCGCTTTGCGTACATGTCACTTAGTTGTCACTTTAGTTGTGAACGAGTGAAACATGAGCGACGGGCACGGATGCATACAGACAGCATTACTCATTAAGACAAGAGTTATTAGACACTGAGCTGTTCTCTGAGCAGCCAGCACTGTGCTGTGACAAGGCGGCAAATCCATTCTGCTGTTATATTTTGATTAACTGACACTGATACGGCTGAAACATTCAAAAACACGGCACCAGTTAACTAGCATCATGAGGAGAAGTTCTCTTCTTTTTAGAGGCAATCTTTTTATTCAGCATACATCCTATACCCAGGAGGAAAACATAGCAGCAGCACAGGCGGCGCAGGAGGTGTTATTTGGAGAAAAAACATTCACAGTAATTTAGTCCTAGTCATTTCCATTCGTTATGAATAAATCCAGGCATTCAGTCTTGACAGCCTCAACAGCCAATATGGTTTCATTGACTTTTTCCACTTTCTCTCCCTGACATGTGAGCAAAGCCTAAAATTAAGACGCCCGCTTCGTTGCTATTCTTTTCCAAGGTGTTGGAGAAACCCGATGTTACTCAGCTGACTGTAAAATATGAGTGCTAACCATATTGCTTGTTACTTTCAGTATCTTTCAGGGGCTACAGACCTCTGCACGGTGGTGAGACAGCCCTAGGTAAGGTAACAAATGACCTATTCCTTGGTGCAGAGATAAGGGTAAGAGCTTCATTTTCATTCTGCTCGACTTGAGAGTGACCTTTAATTCAGTAGATAATTTCATCCGATACAGGGCCTTAAAAATTGGATATATGCTCCTTCAACAGTCCACCCGGCCATTGCAGCCAAACTAGATTACTGATTACCTCTGATGTAAATTACTAGGCCTTCTTAAAACCTAAAACAAAAAAAATGAGGTGAAAGATGATTACATGATGTATTAGACAGAACACAGTGGACATTGCAAACTGGGACATTTTTCAATTTAGCTTTTTCTACAAGAATGTAATCTGTGCTAGCAATTCCCTTAAGTTGCTAATTTCTCACAAAGTTTGATGCCGTTGCCAGATTTACAGTGCAACTGGATCAAGGACAGATGAATAATGTTATGGTTCAGTCCCTCTGTCCATTTCTGTCATAAGATATTAGAAGGCTGCACAAGTTGGGATGGTAATTGATTGACTTGTCTTTGCACACTGTAGTTTAGTGTTTTTGTGATTAAGTGCACTGCGTTATGCCGACAGCTGAGTTGGACAAAATACTGGAAACGGAGCAGTAGTTTATCTTAATCAATATGCAAACAGACATTTGGGGCAGTAGCTCCAGAAAGGGTTAAATAACTTCACAGAACAATAAAGACTCCTCAGTGAACTTAATCAAACTAGGAAGGAGGTCAAGTCCACAAGACATAGCCCTTCAATGTAAGTAGGTTAAACTGAGAAACTAGCTGATGGTCAACCTACAAATCTTAAATGAACAGACACTCACACAATGACCAGATCAGTCCCTGATGTATTTATCCTGCATTACACCATCTGTGTCCCAGAGGAACCATATGGGTGACCATCAACAGGCCACTGGACTTGGTGGTGGCGAAACTGTCAGTCCATGATAATACGTTTAACTCAAAAGTGTGCTAATCCTTCTGCTGCATGATAGTTAGTGGCTGAGCTGTATGCTATTTAACATCTTATTCACAACCTGTCAGGAGCCTACAGTGATTTAATTAGCCCATTTATTGAACTGACCATTCATTGTGCAGTTAATGAACCTTTTTTTTCATATTTGAAGTATTTAATTCAAGACAGCCATTAGTGGGTTGACATAAAAGCTATTATTATTATACAAAAAAAAATCAACTTCACAGCAACCAGTTTTGCTCTTATGATCTGAATGACCAAACCGTAACAAACTTTTTCTCCCTATTTCAGTTAGTACCTTTAAAGAAGGCACACTTTGCACTTTCCTTCTCATTAGTCACCATGTGATATGGTGGATATCATCTCATTGTCTCAGACAGCTCAGACAGCTTTGGGGAAGAGTGCTTGAACCCACTTGATACACTTGAATGAAACTAGTATGACTCAGGGAGAATCTGTACCTGTACTTCAGCAACCTCAGAAAAAAAGTGTATTTCTTTTCCCATTCCTTATAAAAATAAAGATTCCTTACTATTCCAAATTATTATTCCACTATAAAATAAAATTAACAACACTGCAATGCTATGGAGTTACTGTTTTCACTGAAAGTATTCAAGTCCCGTTTGTGGCTCTGGCCTTGTCTCTGTACCTTAAACATCTGTTTGACCTTCTGCCGGGGCAGGTTGACGTTGAGTTTGTGCAGGAGCTGCAGGACCTCGCTGATGCTTAAGCTGCCGTCACCATTCTTATCAGCTTCAGTGAAGGTCTGCTTCAACCATGTAATGATATGGTGGGTTAAGGAAAGTCAGCATGAAGATTTGTGATTGCTATCGCACTCAAAAGCACATAAGTGTCAATGTAATGAAAAAAATTCAGCCCATCATTACTTTAAACCAGTAATCATATAGATCTGGTGTAATGTTGAAGAAGCTTTTCTATTATTATGCAATAATAACAACAATAACAACAACAGACTGCTTTCATTGTGGTTAGAGTTCAAGCGAAGGATATTGGTCACGTGTGCGCTGTCTCTTGGCCAGGCTGTCCTCATCACTGATGCCTGCCATCAGGTATTTGAGGCCTGTGATCCAGGTCCGTGCCTCCTCTCCAGTGCCAGACACCAGGTCCAGAGACTCCACATGCTCCCCGTAGTACAGGCTGAAGCAGCAGTTGGGGTCAAAGCTGCCCTCTGCATAGCGTTGGAAGATCTCGGACTGTTTTCCCTCACACACCTCACGGATGGAGTCAATGGAGACTATTGGAGCAAACAACAAAGCAACTAGTCAGTGATAAAATACAATATTTGGTATAATTCAACATCTAATTTAGTATTTTAGTGTGATGCTGCTATTTAGTTTTGCTTCACTTTATTTCAAAGGCAGTTTAACACAAGACAACTTTGTACTCGCCAAGTGAAAATCTGAATGCAGAACTATAAGGAGAATCTCAAAATAATGGTTTTAAAAACTTTTAATTGAGTAAACTTCTTCTGAGGTTCTTAGAGCAGCAAAGTAGAACTTTTGGTTTCAGGTCTGTCGAGTGCGAAAAAAAGCTAATAAAAAAATGAAACAATGTACTCAACTTAATTTTTCAGTACCTTTTAGTTTTCCCCTAGTTTTGTGAAATTTGTATGTAATAGTGAATAAATCGATGTGGAAAGTTTAATGAGGAAATTCTTACATCCAATTTCAAACTTCATGATACAGAGGATTAAAAACACTCGACCCAATGAGCAGTGCTCGGAGCGCTCTGTTTATGAAGATACAACATTTATGAGATGGTAATCACATTTTCCTGGAAGACACTGCCTCGAGACATTCATTATTTTTCTTCATGACACCATTGCAACGTTGAATAGTTTGGCTTCTTGTTCAGCATGTGTTCTAGTTTAAAAAGTCTGGAGAGCGGGTTTATTCCCTAGTACAAGAAAAATCCATAACACACTCAGTTTTCTTCTGCATTTTAGTCATACAATGCACTACACGGATAAAGCATTACTTACATAAAATTCATAAAACATGACCACACCTAAACCCATTCTCCCTAAGGGTGTATAGAATCTGTGGTACTCTGGCAGATATAATATGCACTGTATATAGACACAACTGGATGTCAAAGATGCACCTAAGATGCTGGCTGACATGTTGTTGCTATGCTGTGTGGTCCCCTGTGGCTGTCAGTGAGCTCTACACACCCTACAGCTAGTGATGCTACATGGGTACATGTGCTTGTCCTGATTGCAGCACTTCCATAATTCATGCAAGCGTATACACCAGGTATCTGCAACAACAATAACCACTACTACTACTACGGTCTGGAATATTTGGTCAGCTGCTGCAGCAGTCGAGCCTGATGCTGATGCTCTGTAGGTCAATTCTCTGAGAATGTTTTCTGTTGGTGGTTTTGTTGACCTTTCTGACATTTTGTGATCAACTACATGCACACTCAACCCAATTTGCATGACTGTAGAAGCTGTAATAATACACTGTCCATTCACCTGATATATATTGTGCGATGCCATGTTGCCATCTTAGGTTTTCTGCACAATTTCTGACAAACACCGTGCGTGAGAGGACCAGAAGCCTGTCGTATTTTCTGTCAGTCAGTCTGGCCCAGTGGGAGTTCTGTGATAAGCCTCAGGAGCCCAGTGGTATAGAACACCAGCGTGCCCGGGAATATCCTGCCAGAAAAGGCTACAGGGGCCTTTTATTGTATTCTGCTCCAGTGACTTAAACTTGTCAATGTATCGTATGATAGATTCAAGGACACACACAGGTTACGCATGTGTCAAGCTGGGTGTGATTTAAAGTTTGGAACATTAATTTGTCTGAAAGTAGAAGATATTGCTATGTCACCCCTGACTGATCCTGTAGGTGTAGCACTAAGAAAAGGCAGTGTTTGAATTTCTTTCTTTCTTATAAGAAATCAGAATTCAGACTTTCTTCAGCTCTCGTTTTTGTTTAGTCTAAAGGTCGTTATCAGTCCACCTATGGTAATGGCCTTTATGTAGTAAGTGAATATGATCTCTGGACAGTGGCTGTGCTCACATTTGTTAACATTCACGTGGCTTGGGCATCTGATCAGTCAGCTACCACTGCCCCTGGAGTTTTTTCCCGTTATGTCTACTGGAGGTTTTTCCGACCATGTCTAACTAGCAGGAGACCCCAGGGAACACCCACAACTAGCTGGAGAAGCTACATATTTCATCAGGTCAGGGAAAGCCTCTGGAGCCCCAGGACAAGCTGGAAAATCTTACCCTGAAGAGGCAGAGGTGGACTACATTTCTTAAATTGCTGCCACGTAAACCCAACCAAACATAAACAGCAGAAGACACTGGGTGGAGGCTCTGAAATGCCACTTAAAAGCGTATCATTTTCATTAAGTGGCATGTGTGCATAAGACGGTGTTTGGGCAGATTAAATCTGATGAATAATTAAGTTGACTTAAGAAGCTTATTAAGTCCAGGGCTACAGAGGAGAGAGAGAGATAGGAACAGGAAGCTGATCCCCTAAGCCTTCCCTTGAGACAGCCAGTCATCCTGAGAGCTGCTGCTAATAGGTCCCTTAGCTTACTTTTTTATTCCAAAACGCTGCAGGAAACAGGGGTTTTTTTTGTCTGCTGCAGATACCGTGTGCAGAAAAATAAAATGTCCATTTGTAAATAACAAAACACCTCAGTCCTGAGGGGGCTGTATCTGGGATAGTGTTAAATCCTTCAAATGTAGAAGACTTAGCAGATAAACAGGCCACCTGGGAGATAGGCACTGGAGACTTGAGTAGCAAGGATCTACTTGTAAAACATATCCTATCAATAAATAACAGTAGTGGTCACTGTAATAAATGGTTTATATATAATATAAATTATCAAGAAACTAAATTGATTGAAAGATTATTTGATGATACAGAAGTCTTAAATGAGAACAGCCTGAACCAAATGTGCCGAGTAGAACAGAAATGAAAAGAGACACTCACTCTTAGCCTTTTCATTCTTGCGCGATGGTCTCCAGCGAATGCAGGACTTGTGTTCATCCAGATAGAAGAACCGCACTAGTCCCTTGGAGCCGCCACGAAGCTTCACCATCTGGGTTCCCATTTGCATGGAGCTCATACATTTCTCCACTGGAGGCCAAAAAAAGACAGAAGGGGAAAAAAAACAGATAGTTGTCAAAACAAGTAGAGTCAGCACTACAACCAGAAGAACCCAAATTCACTCATGCACTTCCACAAATAAACAGCACTGCAAAGCAAGCACAATGGATATGAATGTCACTGCCGACAGGGCTTTGTTTTCTTTTGGTCTCAACAGGGACAAGAAAGATGATAGTAAGAAGCAAGTTACCCATGGAAATCCACTACCTTGCAGTATAGACCACAACACAACAACCAATCAACACAACTGTCTAAGATCCTTTTAGAAATGATTGTATTGTGCCCCGATGACAACAGGAGTCTGTCTACAACTTTTAGTTAGAACAGATATCCTAAAAATAAATGATGTGGCCTTATCAAAAGTGGTGACACTGAAAACACTAAGCCTTTGACAGTTGTCATTTTTTTGGCGGAAACCTGGAAATTTCCTCTACAGGGAGCTGATGGCGTGGTAATCAAGCCCAGTCCGGCTGGTATGGTCAGACACATGCCCCTGAGACCCAGTCACACCCCATGTGGCCACACTATCAATTATCAGCTGCCTGTCACATTCTATCAGGCACTCACAACATGCAGGAAATTAAAACCTCAGCACACACATACTTCTGGACTGGGTTAGACGGGCACAGAATGAACCCAACATGTCTGCTGGGTGAGTAATGCTGCATTTAAAGCCTTTTCACAATCACATCATCCCAGTCTCAGACTTTCTTCTACAATGTTTCTATACATTTTTTTTTACCCATGCAGTAATTTACACTCTCAAAACTCAGTGTTTAGGTGTTAAAGGAGCCTGACATGATTTTCCTCTCCTCCCCCAAAAGTGGTTTTGTGTCAGGAGTAAGTGGTTTTGATAAAAGAGCTCCAGCCACCATTGAGCTGAGAAAACTGGAGGATTCTATTACATCCTCTATGCAGTGCTTCTTCTTCAGGCCTGACTTGACACTATCTGATGGTATGAAGACTAACTGGCTGAGACAGGGCTATCTGGTTAGCATGTTGCCGTCAGCAGAAGTGAAATAAGATTTAACATTAGAGATGGTGACATTTATTTTAATAGGACCACAATGTTGGTATGTGGAGTAGCTCGACCGAAAACGTATGTGAAAGTAAGTTCATGTAAGTTTAAGAAAAAAGAAAACAACTTAAAGTGAAAAGAGTGATTTTCAACCCGTATCACATTTAGTCTTTTTTGACCTGAATGCCTCACACAGTTAATAGAAAACCTCTAAGCACTGTAAGTAAGCCATGTAAGCAAGCAGTTATGGATTGCTGAATGAGCATTGATTTTACTAGCTGTGGTCCCGCTGCAAAAAGCCGCCCACACCCCGGGGCACTTCAATGCAGTTCAGCCCTGTCTCCTAAACTCTGCTATTCAATCCAGGACAAGCAAAGTGCACAACTTCACATGAAATATAATGCAGTGTGATATAATATACCACAACATCAGTGGCAAAGGCGAGCTTGGTCAGTAAAGCAAGCTAAAGATAAAATTAATTTGTTGAGCAAATTTCAATTGAACATTGCAATTCAATGTTATTATCACATTATACAGAGCACATATTAAAAGGATGGAAACAAGGACAAAGGCATTTGTAGTAGGAGGGTAGTTGCATTATTATGTTTCATTGGCAAATATGATGTAAGCGCTATCACAACTAAAGTCTCTACACCAGAGGTCTTCAACAGGGGGTCCGCGACCCCTAGGGGGTCCGCAGAGGTACTGCAGGGGGGGTCGCGAAAGTTTTGCACTATAGGACCAGTTTAATATAAAACACAATTTTATACATGAGTAGGGGGTCCCTGCTCCATCTCTCCGTCAGTTTGGGGGTCCTTGGCCTGGAAAACGTTGAAGACCCCGGCTCTACACTATCTCCCTCTCTCTCATTCTTCATGCCTTTTCATGCTTACCTGCTTACACTTGTACACAGGGTGCCAATTTACTGTTGGGATGTGAAGGATCACATTGTCCACAACCAACTGACCCTTAATGACTATACTCGAACATAAATGCAATGTGCCTGCAGAGCAGCTTTTTATTGATTGCACCTGCAAGGTTATTTCTGTAGTTTGCTTTCTGATTGCAAAGCCTGATGCCACTGGCTGCAACTGAGCTAAGATCCTTCGCTCCCTCGGCCAAAGAGGGGGCAGTAATCCGTGAAATGAGCTGCTGTCAAAGTTGGGTTGGAATAAGAGCATGCAGACTCTGTGGGCATCTCGGTTCAGGATGGCTCACAGTTGAAAACTATCTGCTGACAGCGATCTAAGTGGCTCAACCTCCTCTTCCTGTCAAAGAGGCGCAGCACACACTAACAGCCTTCACAGTCTCCTGGCCAATATTTCCCTCTTCTGCTATCGCTCCTTATATCCAGAGCTCACTGTGGAGCCAGAGAAACCCACCGTCTACCCACCATGTGTTCACTCCACTGACGCTAAAAGAAAATGGATGGATTATCTGATTGTCCTGAGTGAAGTGTGGCATAAAGCAATCCATTGTTGCTTTATGTCGTGCAGACATTATTTTATTGGCGAGGTAGGAGGTATGTGGAGGGAAACAAAAATAAAATTTACACAGAATAGAAAATGGTTTTCACAAGTTGCTACGAGGATGATAAACAGTGGAAACAGTGCTTGTGGTAGACAGAGAGAGGGGGGTGAATTGTTGTAGAGCTGCGCTAACGATGCTTTACATTGTCTTTGAGAGAACAGCAACACAACAGCACCATACACATGTACTGCATAACACCTTGTAGTGCTGGTGAGAGAGACAAAAGTAGAGCACTGGATGCACAGAGAGGCAGTGCACTATTCACTAGATGGGGTCTGGGCCTGTTGCTATGGTTACAACATCAGATTTTAAGTGCGTTGATGTGGGGAAGTCGCATTTTGGAGGAGCGATTCAAAAAGCTGAAAACATGCCAAGATCTGATCTGCATGCTTGATTAACGAGAGCACACAAGAAGCCTTATCAGGGTGACAACAACTAGACAGAAAATGCTTATCTGTAAAGATATGCTGCCCTGTTTTTGTTTTTTTTATCTGCAAAGGCTGCAGTGCATACATACACGACGCCTCTGAGAAAAATAATCAACTGCACAGTTGGAAAGTTTTTAATTAGTACTTACAAAAATTTATACGTAGGAAAATTATGACCAAAGGGCTTTATACACAATACGATACACATTATAACCCCTGCCTATTAAAGTACTAAACTACTTGACGGCAACTCTAGTATCAAGAGACGCTGATAAAACAATTCTGACAGTTTACAGTAGTTTTCTAAGTCAACAACAGCATTGGTAGAAGTGAAGCAAAAAATACTGTGATGATCTAAATGATCTAACAAAAATGCCTTTAAATGTACAGATCTAGTTTCCAATCTTCCACAGACATTACTCTTTAACACTAGAAAATAATAAATAGTCACAGAACAACATTATCCTGAAATATGCCTGTGTGATTAACAGCATGGTCCACACTGAAGCTCTTTTGCTATATACTAATACTGTTTTTATCTTTCCTAACTGCTACCATACTATATCATCTCGATGGATAATTGTCAGTTTCCTTATGTGGCAAAACTGCATTTTTTTTACACTATACCCTGAGCTCAAATTATGAACAAAATAACTTTAACTGTAAGTAATGAAGGTCCATTTATAGTCCGCACCAGGACATCAGGCATTTGCCTCTGCCAGGAAAAATGAGGTAGCTTTAAAATTGGTTGACCCACATCAACACTCCAGTATTTAACAGAGATTAGCAGTCCTGCTGCAGTCCACAGCTGCTCGGGTTGGTAAATGGGGTTAAAGCAGGAAGCAGAAACCAGGTTAGAGACAAGGGAACAGCTTTACACTGGGAAAAAAAAAAGAACTGAGGATGAGGCCAGGTAAAATGGGTGGATGTAACCTCACTGACATGGCACAGTGACCTGGTTGGCTGCTTTCCTGCTACCAGAGTATCAATATAGTCCACGTAGGTGGAGGAAGCTACTGTCGTCTGTCAGGGCACCAGGTTAAGCCTGGGGGGATTTTCTCATTGCCATATGTTGTAAACCCACACAGGTGATTTCATGGTGCAGATGGCCATTTGGTGGACGCTGATGACAAGTGACAGGCTGATGGTGTATGTGTTAAATACACCCACCCTCTTTCAAAACAGTGGGATGGGAAAATTATATCTTTCTCAGTGTTTGTGGCAGCTCTTGCAAAAGGTGTGCCCAGGAAATAAATTCACCAACTATTGGTGGGATCATTCGTGCAAAATCTTTTCCACCAGCATGTTGAGCAAACCCAAGCATCAATCAAGTTGAACTCCAGTCGGGAGTATATACCATCTGCCGGCAATAAACACACAGATTAAGAAAATCCACTGAAAAGAAAAATGTCCCCTCACATTCAATATGATTCAGGCAATAGTGAGACTAAACACAAAGCTAATTTTAGTAATATAGGATGACTTTCCTCTGAAATAGTTCAGTCAGTATCTAAATTGCCACACTATCCTATTACTTCTACACACAGTGCTCCTAGCTGCAGCCATACATCTTAACAGTTAGTAGCCTTAGTAGCCTTATATGCAAGTACCATCAAAATAAAGAAAATCCATTCCATATGAACAGACTTACATATTAGAAGATACTGTATTGGTTACGCATATTAAGACTGGTTGCTATGTGTGATTTTTTTTACCATGCCACTCCACATGTCTTTTCATTGTAGCTCATGGCAAGTTAAATAATCTGAATTAACTGAACTGAATTGAAACCAGCAGGAGGCTGATTCTGACTTCTGAGTTCTGACTCAGAAAATACTGTGTCAATTAAGATCTGGGTCATCAGTAAGGGTTTAATCACCAGAGCAACAGAAGAGGGCAAATAGAGGAATTGAATTCACTCATTCATTAATAATGTTTCCTGTGTAACAAAGGAAACAAAACTTCTGTAACAAAAATTTTATGAGGAATCATCATCCTTGCTAGAGCCTGGAGACCAAACAACTAACCAGCAGAATGTCAAATTTAGTGTTTATAATGCAAGATATTTTGGTGATATGTCCAACAGGTCTAAGCACATAGCATGTGCCTAAGCTTACCCATGTATCCAAGCCTCCACTTAGAGAAGGCCACAATACTGTTGCCTATCCAGAAGAGCTCCTCCACTACATGGGACAGCGAGGCCTGCTGGTGGCTCTTCTGTTTGTCCTTGTCCACCTCTGAGCAGAAAGCCCCTTTAGCCTGAGGTCCTGGTTTGTCTCCTGTGGCGGCCGTGGTGGTAGAACACACCAGGGCTGAGGACACTGAGCCAATGGGGAAAAAGCTATTTTTCTTGCTTTTCGTGCTCATTTCTAATTATTTTAGTAAAGCTGTTGCTTAATGTTGGAAATGTCAGTACGGATACATTAGCTTAAATCCTTCTAAGTCAATTTTAGAGGAAGTTTTCAATGCTTTGGTACTCCTCCGCTTTAACAACATACTGGTATGATTGCCTGGTTGTTTCCTTCCATGGGTCAAAGCAGATTCCTTAGAGAAACGCCACAGAAAAATCCTACATCTCCAAAATAATATCAACAGTTGGTCAATAATCTTTTGATGTTATTGCCCCAGCAAAGCTCCATCAGCATTTTTCCATCTCAAAAGCCAAAAATATGCTGCAGTATGTTTCCAAAGCTACAATTTGTCTTCATCCTGTGTCAGCACTTGTTCATTTCTTCGCTCAGCTAGCATCTATCAGAAACACTCAAATCAACTGGCTTCTGATCAAAGAGAGAGACAGCGAATGCACTGATAGAAAGCACAACACACAAACGGTAAGCGTGCAACATGTGTTGGGCGGGCAGAAATCCTAAATCCCTGGAAGCAGTAATCCCGGTTGAGGAGATTTGCTAAACGTGAAAAAGCCAGAGAGGGAGGAGAGTGTGGAGCTGCTTCTTTTAGGCTCCAGGACTAATTAAATAATATTTCATGTCAAAAGCGTTTTTCTCTGAGGGATTGGATAGACGGAGCTCTGATATTCCCAGACCTGTCTGCTGACATCACACACTGCCAGGCAAGCTCCACATGAAGCAAGCCTATTATCAACTGCCATGCACACACACACACTCTGCATTATTATTATCTGTACTGAAAAAGTTCCTTCTCTCAAATTTCATATAAACTCTTTAGCCAAACATTATAGAGCAATTACAGCTGTTCTTATTACTTCACTAAAACTCCATCACAACAACAATAACAACTCCTAAACAACATGGAACTGGGGACTGAACTGGGTCAGGTGTCAGGCTTCTGACAGCGGGATGCAGCAGTGCAAGCAAAACGAGCGCTTTCCATATATTCCACATATTCTGATCTCTTACCGCTCAGGCGGCTTGACAAACAGATGCCTGGTACTGCATATGGAAGAGTTCCACTGACAGATTTGACAAAATCTAATAGTGAGCCGACACAGACAACATTGCTTAACAGCCCACTGTTTACATGCCGTTAAAGCAGAAAGACATTTAAATGGAAAATACAGCGCTGGAGCACAGCATGATAATTTGATGATGTAAACAGAGATTGTATTTGTTGGCGACATTTTATGGCAGCAGAGATTACAGCAAAATAGTTTCAATACAAACAGAGTAAATAAGGAAATACACATGAGCGCTATGTTCAACACATAAGCTGTGGGGTAATATCATGAAATGTCATTTTTATTATGTAAACAAGTAAAATAAATAAAATCGAAATGAACAACAAACATTCTAAAAGTTTACATAGTGAAGGTTATTATAGGACAAGAAACTTTGTGTACTACTTCAACATCCACCTCCAGGAAATCATCTGAACACCGCATACCTTAACAGGGTGAACATGGGTTTCCTGCCCACAGGGGATCATCTACTGATGATTCACAAAGATACCATCACAACTTCCAGCCCATAACACCACACCAACTGAATATTAAAATGCAGCTGACACACTCAACAACACATGGACAGATACAAGCTCTTCCAAACATTAACCTCCATCTTTTCATTCAACTCTTACCCAGCAGACCACAAACTCCAACTGCCAGTGAAGCCTTCATTTCAATCACGCCACTATTTGCATTGTCAAACTGTGTTTATGTTTTTCATTTTAATATTGACAGCCACAGACCTCCATACACCACAGGTTCCAGGCCATGATAAGGAAGCACATAATAATAATAACAACAATAATAATAATAATATTTGGGGTCAGATGCTCACTCAGCAAAACCAGAGCCATTTATGAGATCCTGCCAAATTAACAATCCTCAAAAACTTACAGAAAACTAAATGTGCTCAGCCCACTGCTGAGGCTTAAAGCATTTCCCATTCAGGACGCTGTTAAATCTGGCTTCACCTTCCTGTCTTATCTATAATTAAACAGCGCCTGAGTGAAATGATGTGGACCAGAACAGAGCAGCTGGGCCCAGGTGTTAGCAAAGCGACTAACAGGTGACTGCTCCGCAACAACCACAAACCCTGGCCGGGAAATACTGAAAGCTAAAACAATCAATAAAATTTAAATGTTGCCGAATTAATCAGATGAGCAACGTTAATGGATTTTAATCATTTCACCGCCTAGTCCGCAACTTAATTTTGTCTCCGATACACGTGTAGGGAAAAAATGGTTTAAATCTTAATGGAGTTAAGGAACAAAGAGTAGAAACATCTGGAAGCTAACGCTTAGCTAACTCGGCTAACTTACCGTGACCCCGTGGCCTGGTTTTCTTCACGTCCTGACCCGTCAGCCATCTTGAAAACCCGTTTTCAGACAGTAAGTTGACTTTGCTGTGTCTTTTGCGCAACTTGGACCAGGTGGCGTAAATGTGAATTTTCGACGTCTTGTCATGGGGATACCAGAGCAGAGCCGAGTCGTGGGGAGCGGCAGCGTGCGGCATAACAGGTCGGCACCGCGGAGGATCGTGGAAACACCGGGACACACTGGGAAAGTGGCGAAAACTGGACCGCGGTTGTTTTCATGATGGCTCAGACACTGAGCAGACATCTTGCCGGATGTCTTTCACCGGGCGGGGACCACGCACGTGCACACACCTGTGTTGCATTCGTGAGCGCGCAGGAAAATGGGAAATGTCGGGTCTCAAATGTCGAATTCAAATGTGTTTGGTGTTATTTTTACCCGGTTGGAATATAAAGCTGTGACTTAACGATTAAATTATGTTATAAAAGAAGACAGAAAAGATTTCAACGCTTGTCATTTTCAACTAAATAAAAAAAAAAACAAATTAACTAATTTTTCCGTTTTTGTGAACTACACATCCCAGCTAAGACTCATGGGATATGTTGTCTTATAGTTGATGTCCCAGGGTCAATATCGAGATATCGTTTCTTGACAAATTTTTAATTATCTTCCATTTATGTATTATGTATATTTCATTTTTTTCATTACCAGAACTCAACCTCTCTAAACCCTACACGAGACAGGCATCTACAGATTAATATAATGCAAGTTTTAAAATGCAGGTCGACCACATGCCAATCGATCAATTTCATAACCAAACAGAACAAGTGGGAATGTATGCCTATTAGGTATAAGTGGGTCAGCGGAAAGTAGGCCAAAGCACAGGTGGCTAATTTTAGTGGGAGAAATGTCAGCTTACATTGTGTTGACTGTTTGTAATAGCGGTGACTGCCTCTGGAGTCAGGCAATCAGTGACAGGTCACAGACACTTGACCATTAAAGTGGACACACAGGTGACCTTTAAGACTGATTAGGGTTGACAAGCGGAGGCAATGTCCCCTGAGGGATTCTGGGATCCCAGCATTTTGTCATTTAATTACTATTCCCTTCCAGGATGGAAACCCTCAGCTGTGTGCTGATGACAGTGCACTGTCCATGGTGCTGAAATGCTCCAAGGCGACTAAACCTAATTGTTGCCCTGTACACCGGTCAGCCATAAGATTATGACCACCTGACTAATATTGAGTAGATCCCCCTTTTGAAGCCCTGACCCATCAAGGCATGGTCTCCATTAGACCTCTGAAGGTGTGCTGAGGAAACTGGCACCAAGTACATTGAGAGGTTTGTTTTTTTCAGGACATCCCACACATTGGAGTTGGGAATTTGGAGAGAAAATCAGTAACACGGAAGCATTATTTTCTTCTTCAAACCGAAAATTTGAACCTTATTTGCATTTGATGCCACAGTTCAGCCTCTTTGTTTTGTCATTTGGTCCGATTTAGATAAGATAACTCAGTAACTTGCACCTGGTTGAACTGGAAGTTTCATATCAGGGCCAGCAGGGAGAGAAAACAATGGAAATATAATAGCTTATGACCATTGCAGGGGGCATAAACCCAGCCTTTGACAGAAATCTGTTTTTTTCTGACAGTGGCCGTGAGGGATTTCGCTACAAAGCACCGTCCCGGATATAATGAGGGTGGAACAGGGCAAGAACTTTGCTTTAAATTGAGTTTCAAATTCAAGGTGAAAGCCTGCCCAGAGACAGATGCACCAACAGTCTGATGAAATTTAGCCACGAAACGAATTCTTGACGCAAAGAGAGAAATCGGATCAGTGTTTTTTGTGTGTACGTAAACGAGAAATCGGCTGTCTCTGTTACTATAAATAACTTGAAGAGCGTATTACATTAACCTCTACAAAGACACAGGACATATTAGGGCCAGACCAGCTCTGTCTGACGAGTATATAAAACCCTCACGCACTTACCATCATTACTGCCAACTGCATGAAAGGGTTCAGCAGACAGAATATGGATCTATTTCAAAGTGCATGCACAGCTTGCACCATTCACCACTTTGTAATGTGATTTCAGGGTGTAATGGCACCGAAATTCAACACAAATTTGCAGTGTGAAATTGGCCATTCATTTCTTTGTTTCCTGTAGTTGTAATAAAATTATCATATTTGCTACCCTGACAGCAGCGCCAAAAGGCCTCAGCACTGGCCAGTGAAACAGACAGCGGATTCCAAGGGACAAACACATTTTGTATTAACTCGTACAAAACCCCTGATGGCATCTCATTATTTAGAACCACTAAAACGTTGTACGACAATATGTGTGTGTGTGTGTGTGTGTACTCCACCCACATTCCCTTAGTGTGGATTAAGACTTCAGTGAGCCAACGTGTAATGTACAAAAATCAGAAGGGACAATTGTGCTGCTGCCCACACTCGAGCAAGGAGAGAGAAAAGCTCTGTCCTGCCTTCTTCTTTATTCCGCATCCTCTCTGCCAAATATATACAAAGAAGGAACACATCAACCCTCTACCTAGAGGGAGACGAGTGGCAAACAACATAACCACACAAACACCACACAGCTATGGTTTAAATAGCTCAACGCTTGTTTAAAAATAGATTATTTTTTATCTTTATGTTTTCATGCAAATATAATATATAGTGTATATCGCATGTACAGGTATATTTTCTAACAAATATGAGAAACAAAAAAACAATGAAACTGTTTGTCAGTATATGTAAAAAAAACACAGTAGAATGTTCATCCATCCATCCAAAATATACCACTTATCCCTGGTGGGGAGCTGGAGCTGATCCCAGCTGAGTTTGAATGAGTATATATACATGTGAACATAAACACTGAGTAATGGTCTCATTACAGTGAGGTTCCATTTGTTTCTGTTGGTTCAACTGAATTGGTTCTTTTGGATGAAAGAGCAGGACCCTGGTGTGGAGTTACCAAACCATCTGAAGCTGCCAGATGGCACGTTGGCAAATGGGAAGCTGAGGCCTGCTGCTTAGCTCTGTGGGGGCATGACAGCCAGCGCAGCATGTGTGTGATGGTGTATCAGTGTGTGTTACCGCGGAGTCAGTACACAAGATAAGCTGCAGCAAAGTCCCCTTGGAACCTTCTTACATGCATGCAAACGCACATCCCGCACATGCTCAGGTGCACGGATGAGGCTGCTTTGAACGTCTGTCTCAACCCAAAAATGTCCTTTTCTGTCAGTGTGTGTGTGTGTGTGTGTGTGTGTGTGTGTGTTAGCACATATTAACACAAATCATGATCAATGTACGCAGAGTACGTAATGCACTTTACTTGTAAACAAAATTGAATGAAATGAAAAAAATGACTTCATTATATTATTTATTAATAGCAATTACATCACCTATTAATTAATCAATTAATTAAGCATTGCTTTACAGTTTTAACTATTTAGTCATGATTCATAATAATTTAGCTTTGGCAGGGTGGCTCTTCTCATGTGATGGTCCTAAACTTGTGAACCATCTGGTAACATTATATAAACATTTGAAGTCCAAAAAGCAGCTGATGGTTCATACATTTAACACATTCCACATACTGTATGTAACTGAATACACGTTCCACATACTGTATGTAACTGAACGTCAACCGTGTGACTCCACTCTCACCACTGTGAATGAATAAACTGTCACGTGTGTGTGTGTGTGTGTGTGTGTGTGTGAGTGACGAGCTCCTCAGATCTAATTTGTAAGAAAAGGGCATTGTGTCTGTACAGGTCAAAGGTGAAGCTTCCAGCAGGTGGTGGACCTGCAGCGGGGTTATCAAAGAGGCAGGGGTTTAAAAGATTCATCAGAGATTCCTCTGAGGAGGGACGGTGTGGAACCAGACATCACTGTCTCAGAACGAGACGACCGCGTACAGAGCTGAGGAAAGAGGAAGTAGGCAAGAAACAGTTCCGCAGTTTTGTCCTTTGAAGTCATTTAATCAACTGTCTTTTTCCTTTCACAGCTTCACCTCCCATCTGACATCTGCACAACCTGTCACCGACTGTGTTCGCAACAGCTTTACCCGAAAGATGAAACGATAAATACAAGTCTGAACTCGTTACTGCGGCCAATTATAAAATGTTCTGTGGTCCAAAAACACCGCATAAATCCTTAATTTGCTTTCACGGTGTTTCCAGGCTCATTCCACAGCGAATGCCCAGAGGCGACTCAGACCTACCGTTGACTGTCTCATTAGCAACGTTACAGTGATGAACGAAAGAGAAATGGTCAAAATAACTGTTCCATTCATATTTCTAGCCTCACAGACGCTGTCTTGGCCACACGGTGCAATGCAGTGCTGGGATCCGGAGTGCCGGCACATTTCACGCAACCCACTGGGACGACATATTGAAGCCATGGAGTTGGCATCATGGCATCGTCGTCGTCAGCTCGACCATGAGCCCCATGAAAACATAATAAAAACAATATGCATCTTTACCATTTTTGATTTAGCCTCATTGCTATCTATATCATACACAGCTGGTTCCTCTACTTTCCCCATTCATTTTTGTGTATATATGCTATATGATAAATCATCTAGAGAGTCTGTGGTAACTACCAGAAGTTTAAAACTTGCGATTAATTCACACATATAAATAAAATGTCTTAGCTACAACTTAAGTATGCTAACTGGTTTCGCATAGTTGCATCCTGTAGATACCAGCAGCAGCCTGTGTGGCTCTGGGAGTCTCTTCCTTTCAGTGCTCAAACTAATACTGGGCCCATTAGCCCTTAACTCGCTAAGAGCTGGCAGCTGGTGACACATAATCACTGGCAGAGACGAGGCCCAATGGCTGCCTGAGTTTAAAGATATCATTTTCTGTGATGCACCTCCATCCATCCATCCATCCATCCATCCATCCATTACATACCCTTATCCTTAGTGGGTGGCTGAGTGGAGCTGTAGCCAATCCCAGCTGACTTTGGGTGACAGGTAGAGTACACTCTGGACACGTCAGCAGCTAATCACAGGGCATTGTAACGGATACAAGGCTACAAGGCTGGAGTGCGACCCACTGCACCACTGTGCCAGGATGCAGCTCACCAACAATAAATACACTTTGGTCTGAAAGCAATCACGCAACAAATCTAGTCCCCTTTGTTTCCTGTAAACAGAGCAAAAACAATCTCCTGAAGCCGGAGGCTGATGTTGTCTATGGAAGCAACATTTATCTTTGTCACGCGGCAAAATCAATCCAAGCACTGACGAGCAGTTCCAGTTGTCAGAGGAGCAAATACATGCCCAGCGGCCGAGAAGACCTCCGACGTCTACACGCAGTTCACAGCAGTAAATGGTGTCGGTTGATCTGACGATGTTACTCTGCCACCGATGTCAAAGTTAACTATAATCAAGAAGTATCGGAGAAACTGTGACATATGTTTGGATTCACGTGAAGCTGGCTTCAGCCTTTAGACCCATAGACTTTGAAATGAAATCTATAGATTGAAAATACGTTGGATAAATAAAAACCAAAAGCTTTGATGTCTGCAGAGATTTAGGAGAAAACGCCACTTTTCTAGTCTCGGTTCAGGTTCAAAGCTCCATCGACTACAAACCTTTCTCCCATTCAGCTGGGAAGAGTTTACGTCGCCGCGTGCTAACCGAGGTACAGCTCAGTATAAATTACCTGCAGCCATACAGCAGCTGAGGGGAAGTGAACAACAGACTGTTAGAGAGACAGATGCTGCGGAGCCGAATCGTCTGGCAGGACACTGTGATGTGTCAGTCATCTGCCAGACGTCTCCCTGTGGTCTAATACTTTTTTTTTCATGCACTCACAGAGTTAATGACGTGCCGTGGCAATTTCAATTCAATGCCGTATGAATCAATTTGCAGTTCTCCACCAGCAACCATTGCTTTATGCTGCAGGCAGTTTCCCTAATGGCAAAATAAATGTTGTGACATTAGCCTCCGCTGGGGCCTCGCGATGCTCGAGAGCGGAGCCTGGAAATAGGTTTTTATCTGAAGTCACTCACACACCTGCTGTCTGACGTCTGTCTGGATATAAAGTCACGTCCTGCACAGAGATAAAGTCACAGCCATGCGGCTTCCTGCATCATGGCTGCGAGGTGCTGGGATCTCCTGACTCCCACGCCTCACAGAGGAAATCCATGATGTGGATTTGGATGAGATGAGAGAAATCCTGCTGAAGCCCACTGATTTCTCAGCCACAAAAACACTCACTTTGTTTGCATGTGCACTAATACTGGATGTGTCGGCTGACAGGCGCCCTGACCCCCGCGCGCAGCTATCGACCGCGAGGCAGCTCTCATTCCCCTCCACGTGAAGAGCGTGGGCAGCACTTATCACGGCTCCTTAGCAGCTAAATAAGGTGCTCTCAGAGAACTCCTCCACATCACCAGTGCAACGCTCATTAAGTCTATTAGCACAACAACCCACACCCGGCGGTTACAACTGTCCACAAATCGCGGGAGTGGAGGCTGATCACATGATCACAGGCCCTCGCCGAGGCTTGGGCCTTTTTTTGGGGGTGGGGAGAGGGAACGTGTCAGAATTTAACACAAGGAAAATAATCAGTCACCAGTGTGGCGGTTAGGTGTGGGGCCGGAACACGCGTACGGCCTCAAGCCAGGCGTTCCACGTGAAGAGTTTTATCTGACATACATTATTCATACGTCCGCCTTCTCGAAATGAACTCTCTAATCATTGCTTTTTGTGCCTGCGATGCTGCTGCTGCCACCGCCGCCGCCGCTGGGCGGCGTTTACAGGCCTCCTGCAGCGGAGCAGCTGTACAGCTAAAGGGCTCGGTAGAAATATTCAAAGCCTGTGATGTTGAAATGACTCGTCCCGGATTGCGATGCTACTTGTTTGGAGTGGTTTCGTTCTCTCGTAGCCGAGCGATAAGACTCTTGTGTTTATGTAGGTTAAGTAGCGTACACACCTGAGCAGGTGATGAAAGAGAGGAAGAACAATGGCTGATGGAGAGATACACGCCTCAAACCTGCTTTCTGTTCTTAAACACCCAAATAAAGACTGAACCGGTGCCGGACCTGTTTGCCATCTTATAATCCTTCACACATTGACAGTGTTCCCACACTTGCACCACAGCTCAGTTCAAATCCCCAGCTTCTCTCACGCCTTAACGTTTCTCTCTGAGATGAGATGAGACCTCTGAGTCAGCATCTGTGATCAGCAGAGGAACGGGGCGTCACCCGGGCCTGCTCAAAAGGTCCAGTTATAATAACAGCCCTTTGCTTTAGCTCGGTTATAATCCTTCTCAATGGGGCCACGCATGAGGCCACATAAGACATCTCATATTCTGCTGTGGCATTCTCCTCACACAGCCGCTAATGAAACACCAGCGTGTGGAGAGCGATTCCACCCAGGATTCAACTGGGCCCTGGCTGCTCAGCCATGTGAGACCCATCTGCTGCCACCTGGATTAATTTTCCCTCTCGTTCGAACTGCGGCGATCTCGGAATGCCGCCTCCAGTGTGATATTTAATGCACTTTTCCGTAATGGATCGGAGGTTCAGCTGATGAGGCAGGAAAACAGAGACGGGTGCCGCGTATAATTACGCACACGTGTGTTTGTCCAAACGAATATGACGCAAAGAAGTTTAAACTTGTACACAACCACACACACACACACACACACACAAGGATTGTGTGCACTCATCTTTCACACAGTGTCATCTTGGTTTGCAGTTGATCCCAAATTGCAAAGTTCACAAAGTGTTAGAAACGATGGTGTTCACCAAAAGTTGAACTGATGCAAGAGATTAGAGATAAGCCTGGGAAAATAAATTGATTTTGCATGGAGACTGCACTGTTATAATGTGTGTGTGTGTGTGTGTGTGTGTGTGTGTGTGTGTGGTGTTCGGCTGCTGAGAGTAAAGTACATGGACAGAATCCACCCTAGCACATAGGTTATCAAATAATATAAGATTCACTTTAACATGAGAGTCCCATTTTTTGAACTTTGAAATATTTCAATGAAATATTAAGGATCAGTAAATATCTTAAAATCCTACAAATTAATAATCATAAATGTTACAAAGGCAAAAGGTAAAACAGGCTTTTTATCACAAACATTTGTAGCAAGTACATGATACATGTGTTCACCTGGTGGATGATTCAAAATTCATTTTTGTGAACCATTAATGTTTATTATTACATGAATCTACATACATCATATATATAATATATAATAATATCAATATATTCTTAGCCTGTTTGAAGCAATTAATTTAATAAAATAAAATAAAATAAAATAAAATCAATTCACTGAGGAAGACAAAGCGTAACGACAAGTTTGTCAATAAAATGCTCCATTGCTTCTCTTTAGGAGCTGCCTGCTGGCACTTCTGCCTTCTGACCCAAGATCTAATGTGACATTTTCACAATGGCAATTTGCTGTCGACAAACACACACACCCATACACACAAACACACAAAAACAGGTCAAATTACAGTTCAGCCAGTAGGGAATCTTAAATGTCAGTGTCAGCGCTTTCAATCAGAAGCGGCTGATGGCCGACGACGTTATGCCACAAGTCATTATCTTTATAAGTAAATAACATGATAAATGAATGATGGTCAAGTTGACTGAGACGTGTCTGAGTTGAAAGGTTTAACGCAGACAACCAGTGTAATATCAATTAATATTAATATTAATACTGTCGGTATTGAATATAGCGGACCACATAGCTATTATTGTTTTTATTGTTTATTTACATTACTGTTACATATTTAATCATGAATATATACATTTATACATGAAAGAAGAGGGAATACAATTTTCTTTTTAACTGTTGTATGTGTAAGCCTATTAAATGAATATGGCTGCCCCTGGTGAGTGATCCCCTCAGCATGGTGCCACTCTGACACTCAGTTGCATAAGATCTGACAGACAACGCTGTGTGCATATACAGATAAATCCCATAAGTGAAGCCAGAGCATCTCAACTCCCGCTTCTTCAGCATAAATATGCAGGACATGGATGAAACAAAAAAAATATATTATTTTTTTGGTCCTTTCGGTTAATTCTTATCACGCTGACGTTGCCGACGTCTCAGATAAAGCACTTTTTTTTTGATTTTCACGCTGTTAAAACCGAGTGAAACGTCATGTGTCGTCCATCTTTATTTACAGTCTGACACCGGGTTGGATTATATCATTATATATTATATCTGATCTGATCTCATCCAGTGTTCTGTCCAATAAAGGGTCTGCTGCCGTTTCTATTCATTTCCTAATCACTGGCCCGTTGCAGCAGGAGCAGAAGCTGTTGTCTCCGAGAGCTTGTTGACTTCCTGCCAAGCCATCAATCACTTCTGTCACTTTCATCCGCGCGGCGGTTTTCTGTTGACAGGAGCCGAGCTTCACCCGACAGAAGGAGAAGCAGAATGTTTCTTCTGGATATGGACGGGAATCAGCTTCCACTTCCCTGACATCAGATATTATGCCGTTCATATTTTCATACATATGCCATGTGTGTGTGTGTGTGTGTGTGTGTGTGTGTGTAAGCCTGCACATACAGAAATGTATATTGTTATTTGTCATATTGTTTAAAATATTGTGTTGCGAGGAGGATTGAGAAAGTGCAGGAGTTATTTCCATATATTCCGTATATTCCGTCTGATTTGTTTACTGTCATGGAAAAGGAATAACAGTCCTATGAATTCAGCCTGGGAAGAGGATGGAGACTGAGAACGGGAGGTTTGTTTTCGTCTGGTCATTAATGTGTTGTTGGTGTAATAAACAGCTGAACGGCTGAAGGGGTAGTCGAGGTACAGTCGGTTCCTCAGTTCTCCTGCGTAACGCCGCTCACTGCTGATATTGTTGGTCCTGCAGGCGTAACACAACTTTTTGTCTGATGCAGAACTTAAACCTCGTGGTGCAAAGAGAAATTAGCCGACATGAGTAAGTCAGGCTGAACCAAGCAAGACACACCAATGTCCCATTATTTGTGACTGTCAGGTGAACCCAAGCTAAAACGGGCTCGAATGAGCCTGACAGTGAGTCTGACGCACAACAGCGGGACACTCTCTGACAGACAGTCTG
This sequence comes from Trinectes maculatus, assembly GCA_016785345.1. NCBI lineage: Eukaryota > Metazoa > Chordata > Actinopteri > Pleuronectiformes > Achiridae > Trinectes > Trinectes maculatus. The sequence goes on along the minus strand of JAFBJQ010000732.1, from coordinate 218,005 downwards.
CTAATGATTCCTACTGGAGTCTGTGCAGAGATGGAGCTCAATGTAAAACCTGACTGCTCAGTGCATTTAGTATTAGACTGTTAGAGATGAAGTGATGGACAGATGGACGGACAGGCTCAGCATCTCCATGCTCAGCCAACAGCAGGGTCTGAAGGACACTAAATAAACGTCGGCTTTTGTAGACACAATGAAGTGTGTGTGTGTGTGATGATGTCATTAGCACAGATGAGCGCTGATAATAACTTTAAGCAACAGTGACGGCGCCTCGATTTTAGTGAACCAAACAGAAAGCCTGCTCTCATCTGCACCAGCGGACCAGCATCTCCTAATGGAGATGGAGAGATCTCTGTTAGAGCAGCAATGCTCTAACAGTAACCCTCATATCAAAAACTGTCACTTTCAGTCAGCACAGCGCACCCACCAGGAAAAACCAGCATCCATCAACCTCCAGCTCCAAATAATACAACACACTATGCAGCGAGTTTCCCAGTGACATCGACTCCACACATTCTCCCTCCCACTGCCAAACCAGCAAGTTTACTTTTATTATCAAATGGCAGCAGATTCTCCAGAGCTGGAGCCTCTGGGCAAAAACACCAAAACATATTTATCATCTTCATCCTTCACAATCCCAGCCCTATATGGAAGAGACTGGAGTATCACGTTCACACCAGCGGGGCAGCATGAGACGTGGTCATCAAACCGCCGCAGTGTCCCCCCATAACACCTGATATCTTCTTCATGATGTGTCACATATGCTTTTATTTCGCGTTTTATCTTCCGCCATAGGGCTTAATGGCGGGTGCGAGGGAAGGGGGTGGTCATGTAGCTGATCACTGGTCATATAACTGATCAATATTCCTTGGGGGGATGCTGGTAAATGACCTGTGCCGGGGTTTCTCATATAATAATAGTGGGGGTGGGGTTGTGGTGGCGGTTGACCAAAAAAACCAATACATCTATTTCCACAGTGGTTCATACACTGGGTGACATTTTCATGCTCTGTGTGTGTGTGTGTGTGTGTGTGTGTGTGTGTGTGTTTTTTTGACGCAGTCCCACACACACAGTCCTGTTTCCACAAATACTGCAGTGACAAATGTGGATCACGGCACCACTGTGTGTAAAGAGCAAAGCTGCAGCTGTGGTCCTGCGACTCCCTCATGTGTGTGTCTGTGGTGTGTGTGTGTATGTGTGTGTGTGTGGTGTGTTTGGTGTGTGAGTTCACGCAACACGTAAATGCAATGTAAGAAACAAAACAAAACAAAAGCGTCGTTTTAACTCTAAAAAGTTGAGAGTCAGAGTGAGAATCTGGCCTTGGAGGGAGAAACTCTGAGCAGGAACCGATGCTTCAGCTTCAGCTTCAGCTTCAGCTTCAGCTTCAGGTGTAACACTAATGCATCAGTGATGGAGACACACCTGCACAGAGCAGCAGCGCAGCCATCACAGCTTCTCTCCCTGGCTTTGTGGAAGTCTGGTAGTGGAGCTCTGCTCCTCTGAGCCGAGGTGATCCGACACTAATGACTCACTCTATGGTTACTGGTGCTTGGGGGAGCGTTGGTGAGAAGGGGGAGGGGAGTGGAGGGGTGGGGGTGGGGGGGGGTGGAGGCGGTATAAGCCCTGATGGAGAGTTGTCAGAGATAGATGACTTCTTTTTGCCCGCTTATACTTTCCTTTCTCCTCGCCGCCCTGAATCCACCACTGTCGCCGAGGCTCGTGAACCTGCAGTGACAGAAGCTCGTTAGCTCGCACCTTCGCCGCGTGGAGCTCCTTTACAGACGCTTTGGGCTGGTGGCGGTTTGAACCCGCTCCATAACGAACGCCTTGAGTCCCGCGATTAAAACAGAAACAAAAAACAAAAAAAACAACAAAGCACTTTTGATTTCAAAAACAGACCCATTTTAGTTCGGCGCCACCTGCAGGTTTCAGTCGAACCCTGATGTGCTGGCACCACGGAGAGCGGGGGGATATGGTTATGAGGATGTGTAGGGAGGGACGAGGCAGAGGAGGCAACACGGCGCAGGCCTGTCAAACGCTGACGACGGAGCACGAGGGACGAGGGAAAAGACGCAAACTACACAAACTCCTCTCCTCTTCCTGAGCCGGCCTACTTCTCCACCGCCGCATGCAGGCGCCAGCGCCGGGGACGACTGGATGCTCTTACCTTGTTCTGGACTCAGGCTGCGAATGTTGCTGGGAACGTCCATTGGTGTAATCCCAAAAGAGACAACGCTCCATGTGCTGCTGAGACAGTTGCCGGCTTCAGCCTAACAACCATGTGGAAGGCTGTGTGGTGTCAGTGGCGCGCCTCGCCCCGCGGGTGTCATCCTCCGAGGTGACAGGAAATGGTTTGGGGAGAACTTGCCAAATCTTCTCCTGCTCTTACTCTACCTCAACTGCACTGCTCATCTCCTCTCCTCTCGCTGTCTGTCTCCATGAAAGCCCATCCTCCCTGTCTCTGTCTCTGTCTCTGTCTCTGTGTGCTAATGTGGCGAGGAGCAACAAAGACAATAGTGTGGTCTTACCCACTACTTCTTCTTATGCCTCTACTGTACAGACTGAGGGGAGAGGGGGGTGTTGCCTGAGGAGCTTTGGGAGCACGCTCAGTGCAGTCAACCACTCACGGCTCTGGTACAAAAGGAGGAAGCTCGCAGCTCAACGCCGATCACCTGGGAGCATGAGCGCTATTAAATGGGAGAGGGAGGGAGAAGTGGGAAAGGGAAGAGATGAAGGAGGGAGGGAGGGAAAACTCAGAGGGAGGGAGGGAGGGAGAGAGGGAGGAGGAGCAGCGGGAGAAAGCAGAGAGAGATCGAGATGGAGAGAAAATCATCTGCTGAGATGAAGGGAGGAGTGTGAGGAGGAAGAGAGAGAGAGAGAGACGGGAGAGGAGGCGTGAAGGAGCCACGGTGGCTGCGATTCGCAGGAGGCGAAGAGTCACAGCTTGTGGCGCGCATGTTTTATTCAGCATGGAGATGCTGAGAGGAGAGAGGAGAGAGGATAGGAGAGAGGATAGGAGAGAGGAGAGAGGATAGGAGAGAGGAGAGAGGATAGGAGAGAGGAGAGAGGATAGGAGAGGAGAGGTTTACGGGCGGCGTGGGCATCAAAACATAAAGTGGGGAGGGACAAACAAACTCCTCTCCATCGTGATGTGGTTGTGATGGAAACGGGAGAAACAGCTGTCAACAAAGTTGTGGGAAGATTCTGATTCTGGAGACTATGACCTCATGTCTGAGTAGATGTTTGGCTCGTTGAACTACTGTAGGTCCAACATTCGCTCGAATGGCCAAGTAAACGCTTTTGGCTCTTTCTTTTTTTTTTTTTAAATTTCTATCTTCAATTAATTGGACTCTTAACGTATAAAAACATAAAACGCAGCACAGTGATGAGAAAAGTGTCCAGTTGAGGTTTGGCAAGATGGACAGAAAAAAAAGATTTTCCATCTTTTTTTATTTTATTATTTCAAATAGAAAAAACTGAAGATTTGTGTTTTTGTGATGTTGTTGTGCAGCGTATCTGTCGCGAGGAGCCGCTGACGCTGACCCCTGCTGACCGACCCGCAGCGCGGTGCCTGCAGCGTCACAGTCAGATGACTGATGCCAGAAACGGGCGATCGCACACTGTTGTGGCTGCAGAAGCTGCCGGTTACATAAAGTGATGGTACATTACGATAATAATCATAAAAAAACCCAAAAAAAACCAAAACAAAACACTACAAATTACAATCTTTTCAGCAACTTTCAGCCGTTTCATGAATAAAACACAATGCGAGTTGTCTTTCCTCATGCATGTTTAATGAGGCGGGGACGACAACCTCGCTCTCTCGCTCTCTCGCTCTCTCTCTCTCTCCTTTCACAGGAGCCTTTATGCTGCTCCACTCTGATCCTCCACCAGACCATAATCCAAGCTCCTCAGGAGCCACAACCAATAGTCATGCTTCATTTACCTCCGGGTGCCTCCTCTGTACATCATGGAGCTGCGTGGCCACGGCGTATAGTAAAAACATGTAGCAGTGGAACCTGTCCCTCACAGCCAGAGCTTCAGAGCTAAGAGCTGAGGACCAGCTGACCAGCACCGGTGGAAGTGTATCCGTGGATTTCAGTGCGAGTTGGGGGGGGGGTTGGGCATCACGGCCCAGAGGGATGTTAAAGTGCTCTATAGGAGCTGGGGGTTGGAGTCTTTTCCAGGCACCTTTCACTATCACACACAGCCTGACTGGATGTAGGCCAGATGAATGATGTAAAACTATGATAACTCCTGAGTCTTTCATGTCGGCGTCATACTGAATAAAACATGATTTTCGCCACTGACCAGCTCAAGTAGCATCGTGTCCATGGATGCTGCGATGTTTTCCGGTCATGCAATGGTTTTTTTCCGGTTGTGGAAGTTTGCCCGCGTGTGCCACATCACTATGAGTCATGTTCCCACAGCAGGAGGCCACGGTTGCTCTCTGAAGGCTGTGGAGATGTTAAGAAACCAGAAAGGTTATATCCCATCAATGTGGCCCCCGAAGCCTCACGCTGGATATTTGTGTGACTCACAGGTCACCTGCTTCACCTCGGCCATTATCTCGTGGTGCGGCGCGGTGCGGCGCGGTCGTCTCCGGAGCTCGTACAAAAGCAGCGGATCGGTAAAGTCACTGTGGAGCAGCGAGCGCAGGAACAACAGTGATCAATAGGCCGGACGCCGGCTCTCTGTGATGTGAGGGAACCAAAAGTGTTCGCACTGAATGACTCGATATCAGAGAACCCATAAACGCACCGGCGAGGTCATCGGGGTCGGCTGAAACCGAGTGAAGCCGAGCACAACGGCGATTGATTGTCTCTCCAAGGAAGTCTGAGCTTCAGCGAGGGGGGAAAAGGAAAAATATATATATATATAATAAAAAGTAACACAAAAAATGTTACCTGTGGTGGTTTTATTTAACACTCCACTGTAATGTGGGAGGAAATGACATCAAATAATAACAATAACAATCAGCTGACAGGTTTGTGTGAAATATTCATCTCTTGTCCCATTAAAACCGCAGGGAATGAGTTTGGAAACTGAACGCGCCGTCATTGTCGTAATGTGGGTCGACGTTACAAGTGCATGAAAACATGTTTTGATGGAGAAGCAGCTCAGTGGATTGTGAATGGCTCTTCACACGGCGGCGGCAGTGGCGGCGGCGGCTGAGTGAATGGAGGGATCAGCTGCTCCCTCCCTGGGTTTTATTATTGAGTGCGAGTGTGTGCGTGTCTGAGTGTGTACAGGTGGCCTGAGGCAAATGGGGGGGTGGGGGGGGGGGGGGGTTGCATTTTCCAAGGGGGGGGGGGGGGATTGCATTTTCCAAGCTATCTGCGGTTGGACTAAGGGTCACGGGGTTCAAATCCGAATCCTTTCACTGGCGAAATTGTGTCAGGGAATTGAATTGAATTTGTTGTGTAACATGTGACTCGGACGCGGCGGGAAACGACTGGCGGGCTGCTGGTCATGTGACACCGCGGCCCGTGTTGGTGTGAAGGGTGATAACGGAAATCATCACGGAATAATTCAAGACGTGATTCGTCTCAGCAAAAAAAAAATCCCACCAAAAAAAAAAAAAAAAAAATTCCTGCTGATTCACACACGTTCAGGTGAACGCAGAGATGGACTGAATGTTATGATCCGGATAAAAGCAGCATGTAAACAGGTCCAAAAATATATATATATATATATATATATATATATATATATATATATATATATATGTATATATTTAGTCTGTTACTGTTGTCGGCCTTTAAGTTTGTTATGCAGTGCGCTAACAATTTAATTGTCATTTAATTCTTTCTAGCGGATCAATATTATTGATCGAAAGATATTGTTGCCGACCTCTTGTCAGATATGTCGCTCTGTGTGTCACTGTATTCAGTGTTGTTGCACACTACACAACACGGTGGAGGATCGTTACTAATCTAAGATATAGAAATAATAAGTGATGAAATTTGCACTTTGAGGAAAACGCCACAGCGCGCGGCGTGAGCTCAGTGTGTCGCGCTCCCGTCCATATGCATCCTGTCGAGTGTGCACGTGGGCGTGCACGCTCTCACCGGAGTGTCCCGGAAAATCAGTCACCAGGCTTGATTGAATATGACCTCTGGGGTTTGGAGAACAAACCATTCCACCGCCTATAACTGTGTGTGTGTGTGTGTACGTGTGTGTGTGTGTGTGTGTGTGTGAGGCCTGATAACTGACGGATAAGCAAAACTGTCAAAATCATTCATTCATGTGTGCAGTGCCAGAACAATTGGCAGCTGTGCGTTCCTTTTTGGTTTTTTTCTAATGTGCTTGGACAGCAGCTGAAACGCGTTGTGCCCCAAACGGCGGCCTCGCCTCGCCTCGCCTCGCTAAGGCGCGCGTGAGCCGCCTCCATCCACTCGCATGGTTATTAATAAACTCGTCGACCGCTTTTCTCATTAGCTCAGTGTTTGTGTGACAGCTGCAGTGAGTGGCAGTGTGTAAAGCAGATGTTGTATGTATGTATATGTATATGTGTGTGTCTATATATATATATATATGTGTGTGTGTGTGTGTGTATAGATAGATATGCATATATGTATATTTTAACTTTACACAAACACACACACACACACACACACACACACACACACATATATTTTAAGTTTACGTGCAGCTGCAACCAGCTCATCATCCACAAACACACATTCCCACCTCAGGGACATGTGTGTGTGTGTGTGTGGGAGTACGTGAGTACACCTGGGTGTAAACACGGCCTCTGGAACACACCTGGATCAGGTTAGAACTGTTCCGCTGACTGTTTCGCTTGCAGAGGCGCAGAATGAAACATGTCTGAACGATGTAAAGTGGAGCTGCGGTGCAGCCGAGCGGTGATTAAAACAGCTGTGTGTGTGTGTGTGTGTGTGTGTGTGCGTGTGTGTGTGTGTGTGTGTGTGTGTGTGTGTGTGTGTGTGTGCATCCTGTGCCGGATGAACACACTGACAAATGGCTCCTGAGAGGAGAGCACGACCTGACCACTGCTGCTTTGCAAGTGAAGAAAGCCTTATTGGCCTTTTTGAGAGCAGCCATTATCTCGTTTACTCCCTGCTGAGCGCCGACTCGTTATTCTTCACTCAGCCAGGAGGAGGAGCCTGCACCATCAGCACCATCAGCACCATCAGCACCATCCACTCCTGCCTGACGCACTACAGCTAATTGGACCGCTCGGTGCTGGAGTGACATCACTCATTAGACGATGCAGAGTTGTGTGGTCACATGACCAGTTGGGTCGTCCGCTTACCAGATGATCTGTGAAGATCTCCCCCTCTGGTGAAGATGTGCCACTGAACACCTAATATACATTTTTATATAAACACAAACAAATGTCAGATGTGAATACACACAACACACACACACACACCCAGACCCCCACCGCTGCTAATGTGCTACTTCTGCTAATTGGTAAACGAGTGCGTCTGGGGAAAAAAAAATGGACTGACACAGAAGACATAATGGACAATGATGAATGCAGGTCATTTATTTGTCTCGTCTTAACGACCACTCAAAGCACTTTACACATTAACTACATCTATAAACAGTTTTTAACTCATTTACAAAGTGCTGACACGGCAGTCAGAGGTACTTTCTGTGTGTGCGTACGTGTGTGTATGTGTGTGTGTTAATGTGTCAGTGTCGACTGATCCTGGAGCAGCTGATAACAGCATCGGAACGTAACATAACCAAACCAGATTCCATGTTATATCCCACTCCACTAAACAGGCCTCAGTCTTTGTCAATAGGACACAGCTGCATGCATAACAACCGATGCACCAGCTGGGCGTCAACCGAGTTTCACTGACAACAACCCCCCGTGGCCACCGGAGGGCAGTTAATTACAGAATACATATAACAAACAGCTGGATCAGTCTATTCCCTGGTGTCATCCATCCAGTATGAAGCTGTATTACATCCGGGAAATGTTACGGAAATGTGAGCACAGTCTCACACACGGAGAAACACACTCACACAGTCTCACACACGGAGAAACACACTCACACTGTCTCACACACAGAGCAACACACTCACACTGTCTCACACACAGAGAAACACACTCACACTGTCTCACACACAGAGAAACACACTCACACTGTCTCACACACAGAGAAACACACTCACACTGTCTCACACACGGAGAAACACACTCACACTGTCGCACACTGAGCACGGTGGTGAATCACGCATGTGATTTAATCCCACTGAAAATCATGAATCTTTTTGACTTCAGGGACAAACTTCATTCGAGTGTCCCAGAAAGGTCTTTTATTTTCTCTCTTCCCGGGTCACCGTGGTTACGTAACATACAGCTTATAGCAGCGAGGCATTGCTCATGGTTATGCTAATGTGTGTGTTTGTTTCCATGAAAAATGAGACCGGCGTATCCCGGGAGGAAAGTACATAAAGGAAACAAAGGCACCACATGGGAGGAACGAGGAAATGCGTAAAGTGATGCTACAACACAAAATAAATATATAGAAACAGATTATTATAGAACAGACAACGAAAATACACCACTGATCCCGAACTATCAGAGTGGGACAGGATATGATGTCATTGTTTTGTTTTCTAAGCTTATTTTTAATTAATTAATTTTGACTTGCCATCGCTTGACAACAGACCTATGATGTCATGAACGGAATAAAATATATTTACGTACAACTACAGTGTCTCCAACCCCTGTGAGTTTATCTGCAATCATAGTTCCACTCTTTATGTTAAGGTCACTATTTGGTTAAAGGGATTCCGTGACCCTATGACCCCGGCAGGTAGACGAAGTCTGTGTCTGCTGCACAGTGCGCACAATCAGCCCAGACAGCACAACGTTGTGATACTCAGACATCTGCACACTGTCTCTGACTGCAACAGCAACTCACTTTCTACTGCGGACAAAAGGGAAGAGGTGAAATGTTCTGTTGCGCGCAGGCTTGTTGTCGATTTGTGAAAGAAGCAGCTTGATGGCTCGATGCATCAACCTCGAACTGACTGGCTCTTCTGTTTCACACAACGAGAAGAACCTGGAGGCTTTTAGTGGAATGTAACTGCCAATAATCACTAGTTGACCCCGAGGGGTCAAAGGTCAAACCCTTGAGTATTTTTATTGTGGCTTCATGATCAGAAAAACACACAAATGTCAAAAGAAGGACATTTACAACAACACTGTCAGTCCCGTGACACACACACGTACACCACACCACCTCATGCGCATGTTGTGTGCATGGTCAGAAATACAACCGACACACACTCATGCATGGAGGAGTTTCATCCCCCGCTGCTCTCTGGTCAAATCAACGTGTGCACACTGATTGCGCCACAGCCTTCATCGGCGATGAGCACGTTATGTGAGTGTGCGTGCGTGCGTGCGTGCGTGCGTGTGTGTGAATGACCACGTATGCGTGTGGGCGGCGTCCTCGCCGTGTTTGTTCTGCTGCGATTGATCACAGTCATTAAAATGATGTCATGAGGCTCATTAACTGCTCAATTTGCTTTCTAGACTCGGTCAGTGGGAACAGATTAGCAGCCGATTCCACCACGGGCTGCACTCCTGTCCTGCTAATTATTAATTGCAACAGACTCTGTGTGTGTGTGTGTGTGTGTGTGTGTGTGTGGGTGTGGGTGTGTGTGTGAGATGAGAGGTGGGAACAAAGACATTTAAAGCCAGTGATGATAGTGTTTTTGTGGCGCATCCTTAATGTTGCAGGAGATTTAATTAGGTTTAAATGGCTGAGGAGGCAAAATGAGCCTCTGGGAGACTGTGCAGCAATAGAATAGAATAGAATAGAATAGAATAGGATAGAATAGAATAGACTTTTACAGTTATGCAACTATGTGTGTTGTGTACAAGTGAACGGAATGTCGTCACGTTAGCCCACAGAGAAATAGATGGACCTACAATAGGAGTGACCTGCTATGAGCTGCATTATAAAATATATATATATAAAATACAATGTAACTAATGTGGAGCAGAAACAGGAAACAGGAAAACAGGAAATGCTGAGTGACACTGCGTCACTGTGGCTGTGACGCTGACATCAGTCGTATGTATGAACGCAGGCAAGGCAAAGGAAAAAAGATCCGATTATTGTGTAGTCAATCATGGTGTGTGTGTGTGTGTGTGTTGTGTTGGTGTTGCTTCTTACCAAAACAAACTCATTCGTTCATTACAGTTGACGCCCTCTAATGCAGCTGTGTGTGTGTGTGTGTTTTTTTAAACTACCTTCTTCTGTTCTAATGCAACACACTTTCAGATTAATGCCGACGGCAACAAACCCTCATTGTCATTGTCTGACACGTGAAGACGTGTCAGACGTCGTCACTCTTTAGGGACCAGGCCCATTAAAATTCCCCAGCGCTGAATGCTAATGGTTCATTAGGAGCCAAAGCCCAGAGACACATTCTCTGTGTTCGCTCGTCAAGGACGACAACCTTCCACTACAACGCACACTCTTCTGTCAGCAAAGCAGAGCACGACTCTCTTCAACACGTGACGCAGGGAAGAGGATATTTGTGTATGTGTGTGTATCTGTGTGTGTGTGTACGTGTGTGTGTGTCATACTAAAAACTGCATGTGTGTTAAAACTGTTTGATTGTATGACCTCATGCGACTGAGTCGACACAGTGTTCGTCTCTGTCTCCATCTCCTTTTCAGATTAAAGCAAAGTCTGCTGGGCACACACACACACACACACACACACACGCACGCACGTGCGCACGCAGACACACACTTTTTCTCTGCATCTACATGCGTCCGCTCGCATCTTTTGTCTCCTCCTGCCGAAAACTCAATGCGCACAGACCACAATGGTCTCGGATGTGAAGAGAACGAGCGGATGAACGTTGACCTCCTGACCCCAATATCCCGCCTCCATTCCGGTCTCAGAATAGTTCAGGTCTCGCCCTCAGCCGAGATCTTCTGCCTTCCTCGTGCGTGAGAGTCTGATTGAAAGCCGCTCCATTGTCTGGAAGGCGCTGCTCATTGTTGCCACGGGAAGAAAAATCTAAATCCCGGTGATGAGGTTTGACTCCTGATCCTGATGAGTGATGCTGATGTGGAGCAGCTCCGCGTCCGCAGGTGCTGCGTTCTCCCTTTCGCCTTCTTCTTCTAGAGGAAAAGAATTCATACTTTCTCCTCCACTGTGTTTATCTGGCGTATTTACTTTCAATATTTCTCATAGTATATTTTTAAAAGTGTATTTTTTTTTAAAATCCAGCCACTCTTTCTTATCGAACAATGGGAATGCGTTTCTTCTTCTTCTTCCTGCATAATAAGATTACTGGTAAATAGGTTGTGTATGCAAATCCGGTTAAATATTTGATCAGTCTGACTTTAGCTAATACCATGTTTATTATCGAATAACTCTGGGTGCCAGATTTCTGAAATTTGCCAATGCCACAGCTGGAAACGCTCCATTACTTCACATTACTCGCTGTGCATCAGCTCAGATCAGCTCATCCGTTACACTAATGTGTAAATAGTTTACAGGACACTGCAGGTGAGTTCTCACTCCAGTGAGACCAAAGAAATTCACACAGCCCCTTTTTCAAACGGCTCAGACGTAATGAGGAAAACAACAGAATGAATGAATGAATGAATGAATGAAGAAACAGAGCGACGTCTTCTCCGCTGCAGTAAACTTCAAAGATGAAAACACACTTTCTCATCGCATTACCGTTTCCTTCTCCGTGGCAGTGAGATAAATACTGCTGCTGCGCAGTAAACAGACATAATGCAAACCGTATATTACCCCGACTGATATTCAGTAAAGTCACCGTGGAGACAGGTTAGCACATGTGTTCAATCATTTAGCACAGCTCTCAGTGGATTTTATAAATATTGAGGCGCTGAGGAAAAGAGCTCTTCACAGTTTTTTTTTTTTATGTAAGAACATATCCTTGTGTTTGATGGCTGAGGTCAGCTCCAGGCTCACAGGACCAGAATACCTGTTCATAATAGAATTTATTATTATTATTATTATTATTATTACTATTATTATTATTATTGTTATTGCTATTATTATTATCATTACTATTATTATTGTTATTGCTATATTATTATTATTATTATTATTATTATTATTATTATTATTCCACATTCCAGTTGTCTGTCATTCGGAACGCAGCCACCAGGAGACGCTGTGTTCGTCTTATTTGTCCTGGGGCTTTCTGATTAAACAAACCTCTGCAGGCTCGGAGGTCATTAGCTCCACTTTCCAACGTATGCCGCTCACAGCAGGACGACGCCAGAGCAGAGATGAATGAGTGAAGTTTAATTTTCATTTCCGCTCCCGACGTTCTCCAGAGCTCTCTCTCTCTCTCTCTCTCTCTCTCTGAAACGAGCTGATAAATCCCATTAGTCGGCCTTTACTCTGCTCCTGTGCTTCCCAACAGCCCCGCAACACCGATTAAGTCGACTCCTCGTTCTTATTTCTGCTGGTGACAGACTACGTTTACATTCCTCATCGCTACCCCCCCCCCGCCCACACCCCCTTATTAGAGCAGCCACTCAAGGGCCCCATTAATTGGCCCCCTGCTACTCCACGTGCATTAAGTAGATAGCAACACGTTACTTTGCAGAAAGAGAGGAGAAGGACATGAAGGGACATTTCTCAGTTTTAGCCTGGATCAACAGAGGAATCCGTTCTGGCTCCGTCATCTAATCGCTGATCCCGACAAAACGACTAAACTAAACTGTCATGCTAACAAACAATTAGGCTTCATGAAGACTTAATGGGACTGAGGTGGAATAGATGCTGAATATAACAGCGTAACAAATTACAGTACAGAGAATTTTTTTTTCCCCCAGATCAATCTTCTTCTTGATTTAGTCATCATTTCTAAATTGGAACACCGCTCCTCGCGGCACATTAAGCGTGAACAGAATCATCCCAGTCTCAGCACACTCACATTTACATCCTTCAAATTGGTTGCTGGGTTTAACGTTAAAATATTGAAATGTCTCTTTAAAATTTAAAGAGCACCGTCTTTTGCTCCTCTTTAACTGAATCCCCTCAGCAGACGCCTCATATTATTCATGCTTCCGCTGCAGCGGCCGGAGATAACGACTCTGAGGCTCAGCACACTGAGAACGATGCGTTCAGGTACAGGAGTGAGTAACACTTTCCGTGCAGACACGCAGTGCTCACTGTACCGTATGAGACATATACAGTTAGAGCAGGGGCGATGCCGTTTCCAGTGTGACCCTTGACCCCACAGCTGTGAAAAGCGTGGCGTTTCCATAGTCTGAACTCAGACTGATGGATGGGAGCGCCTTGACTTCTTTGGCTCCGATTGTTTGGTTTGTGTTCGAGGACCTTCGTTCTTTCAGCTCTGCCCCTCAGGCGTCGACCTTAAATCCCCAACGCCTTTCACTTCCTGTCAGAGCTTTCACTAACCCCCCCTACCCCCGACCCCCCCTCCTGCGATGAACGTACAGGGTGGAATATCACAATATGAAAAGAACTGATACAATAACACAATCCGAGGCCTCGCAGACACACACACAAAAAACAACACACTTCTGATGTGGTGTTGACAAAACTCAATCTATTTAGTATTAAAAGCCGCGCTCAGCACTTTTCACCTCATTATCGACCCGGCGTCAGTCAGTTTACTGTGGAACCAGCTAAAACAATATGAATTCATTAAATATTGTGATATCAGTGAATAGCGGGACGTGCTAACTCCGGCTGTGTATTAAATAAACCGGAGCCTCCTCCTCCCCCTGCTGATCGTTAATGATAGGACGATGCCTGTGTCAACATTAAACGCCGGCTGAAAAGCGATTGATCACCGGCGACACCGGGAAGTCTCGCTCGGTTTCGATTTTGCCGCCTTTGTGGTTTCCGCGCAATCTGTGACATTGACAGATGCATCATTCTCCCTTTGCAGCGTATGGATTCCGAACGCCGCTCTTTAGTCCTCGTGCCGACGGGAAGGATTCACCTGGAACGCAGCGTTGCTCGATCAATCCTGGTCGCTGATAAAGCGGATTGACAGTCTTGATTTAAGAGTGGGCTCATCAATCGTCCAACAGGAAAAGAGCAGGTCAGCGTCATGGAATAATTTACTAATTTCCTTACGGCTGAACACAACGTGTCCATCCATCACCGTCGCTATCTCACATTCCACTGATGTGACGGCTGCTGGGCCGTAAGCGTTTTCTGTGTTTGTTCACGCCGGCGTTTAAATGGCAGGTTGAAACAAATCGACATATTGATAACTGACAGGAAGTGTTATTAACGGTCTGACGCGAGCTTAGTTACTAAACCTTTTACACGGCACCCCCACCCCACCCCCACCCCCGCCATGGCTGGAAACATGTTTCTGCAGAGCACTCTGACGCTACAGTGACCTTTGACCTTTTGGAAATAAGCGTTATTTCATTATTTCATCCTTTCTTTGTGAGCTGACATAAACCTTGACCTTTGAGGACTCATCAGTTCATCCTTCAGTCTGAAAGGATGTTTGTGCTGAATAATAATAATAAGATGTTACTGAAAATGGGTTTGGACCAGGATGAAGTATTCATGAAATAAATCAAACGTGGATGAATATTTATCTATCTGACATCGTCCAGACGTCACTGAAAAGACAACAATCACCACACATTTTTCCGTATCACAAGCAAATGAAACAAAACGCACCTGAACTTTCAAGAACCGCGGCCGAGGTCTAATAAAATAATTCCATCACGACTGCTGAGGTCGAGTAAATAAAAAGCAGGATTTATTCTGCGCACTGAATAAACTGGATAACCTGTTCTGGCTGTACCCTGCACCCGTACACACACACACACATTCATGTGTGTTTAGGCCACTGCTGATGCAGCTTTTATTCAGCATCTCAGGGTCTTTTGTCAAAACATCCTTAAATATATATATATTAGTTAGTTTTTCACTTTTCGCTTTTATCTGACTCGCCTCAACTCAAATTAAATCTCGTCCTTGAATTGAAAAGCAGAAAATTCTCCCGACAGTCTGTGTTTTTCACTTGTCGCTGCAGAAACATGCACTAAATACACACCGTGTAGGACCGACAGCCGCCTGGGGCCCCAGGCTGAGAGGGGGGCCCCTGAGAATGACAGGTCACATTAGTCAGCGGCAGCGGTGCCGTCTTAAATTCTGTGTTCTGAGGGCTGTGCCACTTGACTTTTGCCAAAAGGCTTTGTCAGTACATGAATATGCACGTGAGGCGTGGGGGTGCAGGCAGGTATGGGCTTAGTTCAGTGAAGGGCCCCTCGTGTCCCTTTTTCCTGGGGTCCCCATAGTCCCCTTAAACATCACTGCTCTCAGCTTCAGGGGCGAGGACGTGTTATTCAGAACTATCTAACGCAGCCGGCTGGTTGAGGCTGCGCGTCCGCACAGAGCCAATATCTTTAGCGATATTAATAATGTAACATATTGACGAGTGGGTCCGCTGGTGTGTGGTTATTGACTGGATTCTATAGATGAGGTCGATGTCTGAGTCCGGTGTGAAGGTTTCAGCCGTGAAGCTGGACCCCTGGTCTCTGATGTGACACTGTGCACCTCCTCATCCACCTCATCCACCATCACTGCTCCCAACACAGAACATACATCACAGCATCACAGCATCACAGCATCACAGCATCACAGCATCACAGCATCACAGCATCACAGCATCACAGCATCACAGCATCACAGCATCACAGCATATGCTGCCTCCAAACCGGAGCCACACAGAGATTCTTCTTATTATTATGATTCTTCTTCTTATTATTATTATTATTATTATTATTATTATGATGATGATTCTTATTCTTATTCTTATTATGTTTCCTATCAAAACATAGATGTCTCTGAGACCCGGCTGTTTGTCCGTCTGATGATTTACTAGAAACAAATAGAGAGCAAATGAAATCAGTTCTCTCTTTAACGCAGCTCTCAGTGTTCCCGCTCCGGAACACTGGGAATAGATGGCTCCAATTCAGGCCAATTTAAGGGGAGTTTAATAACAGTTCACCTTCTGCAGCGGCCATTTTTAAAATCACTACATCAGGGAGGCGATCGAAGGTGATTAACGCTGAGGGGCCTCTGCTGGGCTGTGAGGGGCGCTACAGAGGAAACTGATGGAGCTCTGAAAACAGGGTTTAAACACATGAACCATCATGTCAATCACATGTAACAGCAGCAGTCCAATCCTACTCTTTTTGTGTTGTTGCACAACAAACCAGGAAATAGACAACCGTAAACACACAACACACTTAACGACTGCAGGACTCAGGCTTAACACATAATCCCAGCTCAGCTCAGACACCTAACTGTCACCGGCAGCTTCAGGAATCACAGTCTGTGTCTGCAGCGGAAAAACTTCAACGATACAAAACAACCTGAGTGGAGAAGAGGAAAAATAAAAATTACAAATGAAGATTTGATTACAACCGCACTCTGAGCGAAAGCTAAAATTACAGTTTGGGAATTAACCGGAAAACCGACTCGACCGAACCTCATCTGCTTTATTGCGTTACACATAATTGACCAGTTTCCTCCATAGGGGGGCGCGTTACGCAATTATAGACACGCTGCCGAAACAGAGAGCCACGTGTCCATAATTCATCCTGCTTCTAATTGTGAAAGAAGAAGAAGGTGCAGGCTGGGCCATCGGAATGCCACGTGATGTGCAAGAGCATGGAAACTGATATCCCAGGAGACGTGGAGGAGATGTGGAGGAGATGTGGAGGAGATGTGGAGGAGATGTGGAGGAGATGTGGAGGAGATGTGGAGGAGATGTGGAGGAGATGTGGAACATGGCTGCATGTTGCCAGCTGAGGCAACATAACAAACCACCAGTCCCATTCACATCCACATATTAAAACCCCTGGCGGAACCAGGATCCAAAACCAGGAACCTCCTGAACCACCAACCCTCTCCCTGCAGTGGTGCATCTGAGATGTGTTTTACAGGAAGAACCTGCAGATACACGCGGAGATAGAAACATGAATGTGTTGGGGAGGTTTCGTATGATGGGAGCATTAGGACTGCGAGGCCTGCAGTGGTGTAAGCAGCCTGTAGGGGACGGCGATTGTCATGAGCATATGTGGAGAGTCAGCTCTTCTCTTCATTTCCCTGTCAGACACACAAGTGGGTGACAAAGAGGTGTGAGTCTGTTCCGTGACCACGGGGAGAACGTGCTCTCTCACGTGCACACACACACACACACACACACACACACACACACACACACACGGGGAGTGTGTGTGTGAGCTGAGCTGAGCTGCTGCGTCCTGCTTTACCTTAACTTAATAAAGACGTGGGCTGGACAAAGCGTTCGCTGCATTATTTATCCTGATCCTCACTGCTGAGTGCACACACACACACACACACACACACACACACACACACACACACACACACAC
>JAFBJQ010000732.1:162464-200479 GCA_016785345.1 Trinectes maculatus | reverse complement strand
GCAGTCATCGATGTGAAAAATGGCCTCAAGTGTTTCTCACTCGTACCTGGGGTCCATCATTGGCCCCGACTGACTCAGCGTGTTGGAAACAATGCACGTTCACTATCTCATATAGCCAGTGCAAATGGAAACATAGTTTGTTTGCAGGATGCAGGGTAATAAACGCTCCGCTGAGCAGAGGAGCTAATTGTTCTGCCTCATGCGGGGTGACAGCGAAAGGCAAAAACAATGAGAGGAATGACTCTGAGGCAGAGCAAATGCAGGCACAGACACATAACGGACAGATTACGGCTCCGGAAGTTTTCCAGAGTTATATTATATATTACAGTCAGCGAATTTTATCGTCTAGTTTCACTTTAGTTTTAAAGGTCTGCTGTTGATGCAGTCGTCTGATAAATGGTTTCAGGACACAGCGTCCACTTGGTCCCTCACCTTCGCTGCTGCTCGCAAGATTAGCAACTTGTCCATGAAAACACAAAGCAGGGAATATAATAAGCGGAGAAAAGGTAAAGAGGACAAGACGAAACAATCAAAGCAAAGCCATTAAACCACTTCCCAGGACGCGGCCCATCATCGCCCGCTGATTAAACCGGACACTATCAGAACAGCTGATTTGTAGATGCTCATTAGGCCCAGTCAGCACAAATCATGAGAAATTCATTTGTCTTGACCATTTTTTCTTTGCTACCAATTGACAGGAAATGAGTCTGAACCGAGTTTGGCTACGTTTGTTCCTAAAAAAACAACAACACAATTACAGTCAATTTAACTCACTGATGTTAAAGTTTTGTTAAAGTTATTATATTATATAGAACTTATATAGAACAGAACTAGCTAAATGTTATTATGCATTCCGTCCACCAGGCATTATCGTTTTACTGTGCGAACATTCACAGGAAGTTGCTGCCACATTATTTTCTTATCTATTCATTTCTTTCACTTTGTGTAACTTGTCTTTTAAAATGGGTTTTTAAAAAAAAAAAAAAAAAAGACGACTCAGCCCTGACTCACAGATGATTTGCTTTTAATGACTTTGCTCCTCACCGAGGGAACAAAACACCAAAAGTCTGAATGTTAATATGAAACCAAACTGTCTAATGTGTGTGTGTGTGTGTGTGTGTCACTGCTTCCCCCGCTCCTCTTCTTATATTTATAACACGCTTCATCATCCACGCACTCACATGACTCCGATATAAACACGCAGTTATCCAGGTATCACCTCGTCCTGCAGTCTGATGGGACGCTCTCTGATGTCCACACCTGGATACTGTCAACGTCTCAGGTGTCTTCAGTAGAAGAAGCTTTGATTGGACACTTGTTTATGACCTCGTGGTTCCGTTTGTCACAGGTGAACAAAATCCACCCCCGTGTGAGTCTTGATAATAAACTGATGCTCTTATGCAACTTTGCGGAGGGACATTTCTCTCTTGGCTCTGAATCAACCCTGTCCACCCTGGACTCCGCATGAGACAGACTTCCCAATTAAAGGAGTCGCCCGTATCGCCTGGGGAACGCCGGACGTCTGCGAGGAGCGGATCTCTGCCTGAATTCATTTGGGTCCTTGCGGAGATGTTGGCTCGGGCAGAGGAAGGACACAGGTTTTTTTTTTTTTTCTTCTTTGCAGACAGTCCACCGACCTGCTGAGGACCAGGCAATTAAGGATGTGACACCGAGTGTGGACCGAGTCCAGGGTGAATTCTTCCTCATCTGTTTGCACCGATGTTCGGATCACTGCGTACAGACCCGGGAAAAGGAGACTGGTTTTCCATCTGGACTCATCCAGGCTCATTCCAGTATATTTTTACTTCTTCCAGGGTCTTTTGCTTTATTCAAAGGGGACATAAGCGTTCGGTCCGCTCCGTTCAGACGGCTGATTACACTGATTCTGATTCTTTCACATTCTAAAATGTTTCTTTTTTCTTTGAGAGTATTATTTCGGGACTTCCGGCGCCGCCGAACGGGACTTGATGAAAATTGGGGGGAATCATCTGTTTCACTGTTGCATTGTTAAGTCTGGTGCGGTGCACAGGAGCATTATGGGTCAGAACGAGGTGGCGCTGATTGGCCGGCGCCGATTCATGACACGCACACAGTTATCTGTTGTTGTTGAAATGAGAAGAGAGAAAAGATGAATTTTTCTGCTTCGCCTGCAACTCCAGCTGCCCTTTGAGAGTGTGTGTGTGTGTGTGTGTGTGGGGGGGGGTGATGAAATACTAACATCTGCCAAAAACACATGTAAAAAGACGATGTGCGCATTACAGTGGAGTGCGGACATGACATCATTACACGTGTGTAATGTTTATGTGTGTGTGTTGTTCCTCTTCGTTAGCGTCTCTCAGCAGAATGAACAGAGTGTTGTTGTTGAGTTTATCTCTTGTGAAGGAGGAGATGGGGGAAGAAGTGATGGAGTTATCCTCTCATGAGGTTTCTTCGCCATCGCCGTCGTAACTGAATCTCCGACTCTCTCATGCAGATTGTGTCGGCACAACATCCCTCCAGTCACAAACTGACAGCTTCTCCGCCATGTGGCAGCTCCCTCCCACCAGGCTTCTCGCCGTTTGGAGACGATGCCATTTGTTTCCCAGCCATCACAATAAACCCTTCCTCTTCATCTTCCTCCCACAGTGTTTATTCCTCGTGTAAGGATGGAAAAGCTGGTGTTGGAGGCCGAGCCGGCCCGGCTGCTGGTCTGCTGCAGGAAGCACCAGAGCTGATGCCCGACTTTAATCTTTCCCATTTCGCCGCCAGCGCATCCGACCTCATCTCTGTTTACTCACGTCTTTCAGGAGTCGCTGGAAGGCCGACTGTGGGAACACCACACACACACACACAAACACGCGCACTGTTGCCAACAGAGACGAGTGACAAGGCGCCAAATCAAAACCCAACTCCATCGCACAACCCAGCTCTCAGCAGCGGGTGGAGGGGTGTGGGTTAGTTTTTACTGCCGCGTGTCGTCACCTGTTTGCTGTTTTTAGGCCTTGAACAGGTAAGTGAGGTGAACAGAGACGCTGTCAGGTCACAACCAAAAGGGGGCACTCTTCTACGCTGCACCGTTTAATGAACACGTTTCTCTTCTCTTTTGCGACGCACCGTGTCACAGTTATGACTCGGCGGAGGGCGGCGGTGATCAGCCAGAGCAGCTTGGCAGGACGTCGAGGCTGCTGAGGCCAAATCACAACAGTGTGTCAGGCTGTTGAGTCACCGCCAACAGCAGCGGCACGAGACGCACACACACACACAACAGTGTGTAGTGTTTTCGCAGAGGATGGAAAAAGAAGTGAGACCCATCACCTGCCTGCATGTGTCAGAGTCCGTCAGCACATTCACTTTTCTTCAGTCTCATTCTGTGTGTGTGTGTGTGTGTGTAAAAAGCCTCAGGAGCTGTCCACTAACGTTGGTGCTGAAACCCTACCAGCAGTTCTGCACACACACACACACACACACACACACACACTAATAAGAGACAGTGTATTCGACTCTGTTCTCCACAAAGCGTTTTCCTCATAAAAGCCGGGTTTGGTCTGATGGATGTTTCTGTTGATACGTGGAGATGATCTGTCGCCATACACACACATGAAGGAGAAGATGCACTTGGTGACCACGTCACCGAATGCCTGCTAATATTCACAAATGAAGATCAATATGAGAACAGTCAACGTAACATCAGGGGAGCATGATATGTTGCTTTGCTATATTGCTATTATGTATTATTTGAGGTGGAGCTGGAGCCAATGTGAGGCACCAGTACTAACCACCACGCCACTCTATTCCTTATCCTCTATCCCATAATATTCATTCCACTAATTTCACATTAATTTGCTCCTTTATCCTTTCATCTGTCCATTATTAGAATTTCGCTCTATATTGATTTCTCGAACGCTCTGATTCCTTCCATCATCGTCGTCTCACCAAGACCTTCAGTCTGATCCGATATTAAACCTCTCTCATATCATATCAAATAAAGCTGGTCGGGCTAAACATCACCACCCACACGTCTCCTCTTCTTCTTCTGCTTCTTCTTCTTCTTCTTCTTCTTCTGTTTTTCTGTTCTCTCAGCATCCACAGCGGAGCTGAAAGGAGAACTTCCTGAAATGTGTCCAGTAACAAATGGACAAACGATCTTTTTTCCCCCATTCATGTAATTTTCCTCCAGGGATTTCTGGAGGACTTATAATAATGGATTCAACCAGAACATATTATACTCAAATGTCCAGTCGACTACACGGCAACTAAAAAAAACAACAACAAAAAACACTAGCATGGACTTCTGATATCAGGACGAGTTTCCCTCAGATGAAGAAGTTCTTTTACTACAACTACAAGGTTTGAAACTGCTGCGGTGTAGTGATTGGGAACAACCTGATATTTACCAGGCACAAAGCACAGACGGTCTCACAATATAAAACCACATCCAAACAAATCCTCAGCGATAAGGTCACCACCCAAATGTCAAAGAACAACTCCATTAAAGGCTTAACGCACTGATCGGACCTAACCTTTAAGAGCAGTGAGGATAAAAAGAACTTTAAATATTGAAGACTGAATAACTGTCATCCACAATGTGTGTATGTGTGTGTGTGAGTTGTATCTGTATGTCTCTGTATTCAGGTATAAAGTCATGAGGGGCAACACAGTGTTCACCGCAACCTGCGAAATACCTTCACGCACCCAAACTGAGGCTCTCTCTCTCTCTCTCTCTCTCACACACACACACACACACACACACGCACACACGCACACACACACACTGCAGGAAAGTGATGGTGACAGATACGGAGCCCTGCGGGGAGACATAAGATCCAACAGGGAGACAGATCACTTCAGCTTATATTCAAATTCGATTTCATCCTTTTGTTTTTTGTTTTTTGTTTTTTTTTTGGGTGATTTTAGTATTTTTATGTCTTATTGTATTTTGATGCTGAAACTCTGGTTTCAAATTTAAAATCTTCAATTTGGATCCAAAAAATAAAAAATCCAAAAAGTGTAGCCCTCGTGACGCTGAGACCCTCAGGTGAGGACACATCGACATAAATATGAATGAAGGTGATCATTCACGAATGAACCAGAAGACGGAGTCACGGAATCACAACCTTCAGGACAAACGTCCACTCAGGTTAACGTCAGGGTAAAATCGACCATGATGATGCATCACATCCATTGTGTCAGTGATGGAGCATATCGGTGATCCAACTTTTGTTAAAACACACAATCTCAGTCAATCACAAAAAACATAAAAACTATGATAGATATATATTTTTAAAAACACTGTTTCAAACACTTTAAATGAAATGTAAATAATCAATAACATCTGACAGTTGACATAGAGAAGGCAGGTGAAGTCAAAGAGGAGTGGATACATACTGAACCGCTGAGGCTCCAGCTCCATGCTGCTCGCTGCCGAGTCGCTGAAGCAACGGACACCAGACAGAGCGAGAGCAGGGAGAAATACGATGCCAAGCTCTCTCTCTCTCTCTCCCTCTCCCCCCCCCTCTCTCTCTCTCTCCGTCTCTCTCTCTCTCTCTGTGTGTGTCTGTAGATGTCTATCTGCTGTGATGGCACCAGCGTAATTTTGCTTTTTCTCCCACTCTGCCTCATTTCATCTTTTTCTGTAATGAGTCTTCTTCATCTAACCTAACTCTGCCTCTGCCCCCCCCCTCCCCGCCCCCCCATCTCTCTTTCTCCATTAGCCTTGGTTGCCATGCACACCAGCTGTGTGTAAAGTCTAGAGAGAGAGAGAGAGAGAGAGAGATATAGAGATATAGAGATATAGAGATATAGAGATATAGAGATATAGATATGGATATAGATATAGATATAGATATATATATATGTACTGTATATATATATATAATCAACCAACAATACGCTCCTTGAATCCTCACAGAAGAATCAGATGGGAGGATGAGATGACGACATTCCAGCACTGTCGTTACACAGTGATGGAAACTGCGTTTTTGTTTTTTTTTGTTTTTTTTTAACCACGCCCTTGCAGCCCACATGTGTAACACGGCGCCAGACGGCGTGAGTTCAGGCTCTCGCACCTGAGCCTGCTCTCATGTGACAGACTGAGAAGACAGAAACAGCAACAGCCGGCGTGCACAGCGGCTGCATCAGTCAGACACGTGTGTAACGTGCAGTCAAAATGTGCACGTAGAAGCAGAAGATGCAGAGTTCCTACATCAGGATCATCAAATGCTGCAGCATCCAATAAACCCAGTGGATTATTCATCAATTCCTTTTTTTTTTTTGCGTCACTTCTTTGAGTGGATAAATACAGCCCATGTTTCTGATTCCATTCATTTTTTTAACCACACATGTTGTCGAGCTTTGCTTCATGGTGTTCTTTTATCAACGTGTCTGTTGACATGGCGGTTGGTTACATATGTCTGGTTACATATGTCTGGTTACATATGTCTGGTTACATATGTCTGGTTACATATAGTTTGACCCAGAAACTAAAAATGGACCTACACATGTTTTTATTCTAAGAAAATCACTACATTTCCTCTGCATTATTTACGGTTTATTCCATACTGCTTGTTTATCCCGCGATGCTATCAGCTCGAGTCTCTTCAGTGTCCCTCTGCGTCCTCCTGTCTGTCCGTCAAAACTACAAACAACTACCAAACAGAAAACACACTGCAGACGGTGCCTTCTGAAATCCATCCCCCACAAGGTCGAACCCGAACATGATCCAGTGGATTGAGAGGAGAGAACGGGCAAAGCTCACAGCAGACTGACTCTGTTAGGGGCTATTACCTGCTCACACTGTGACACACACACACACACACACACACACACACACTGTGACACACACACATACAGGGTGGGTTTAGTCTTACGATCACAATCCGTCAATATATTTTTCTCTATGTCCTTTTCTTTACAGACACATGTGTGATGAGTGTGTGTGTGTGTGTGTGTGTACACAGACACACACTCATCCCTCGTGTGCCGGGGTATGAAATGACTTTGAGTTTCCATGGCGGGATGTCACACAGACCTGACAACAGGGCTCACTCTCTCAAGACGCTTCAATTATACTGTTTTCCTGCGTAAGTCATTTCCCGCCCAACTGAGCCGATGTGTGCGGGGTCCCAGAGGGAGCCGCACAAACACAAACACAAACACACAACTAAATCTGACACATCTCCCGGTTTTTAATCCCACGCTGTCTCCGCCGTCACGTCGAGATGAAGCTTCAAATTAAACTTTGGTCAGTGTCGCCTGGCACGGCGGTGGGAATAAATCAGGTGTGCTAGTGTGGCTAATATGTCGCCGTGGTTATTTATTAGGGTTCATCCTCTGGAGGCTCGACTATGACATTGTACAGAAATAGACGTAAATCAACACAAACAAACCCGCTTCCCTTCAAATAGCCAGATCCCTCACATTCCATGAGAACGTGACGGCAGAGCGGCGGCGCCGTGCACAGTGAGACGCCGCCTTCATTTAACATTATGTTACTCCCGCCGCTAAAGAGCAGCTCATTCCGCTAATTAATCCCCGTCTGATCAAAGTTCTGTGAATCTGTCTAATTGGCGTCTTCAGAGATTTTCTGCCGTCTCTTTAATTACTCCTGGACGCTGAACACACACACACAGACACACACACACACACACACACACACACACAGTGGACTCTAACAGTCCTGCAAAGGCCTCTGCCGTCCAATTTGGAGAGAGTGATGTGGACGGATGCAGGCTGAGATGTTGGACAACATTTCAGATGCTGACACGTCCGGATCTTTGTTCCCGACTCTGAGATACTGGGTGAGGATCTCTACACCCGACTGCCGGTTGTAAATTCCACACGAGGACTAATGAAGACAACACAACTCACAGGTCGTTGAGAATCTAATGAACCACTTAATATCAACCAATAACACTTAACCTCCACTGAGAGCAGGCTGGATGATGGATGAGCAGCCAGTGGGTTGATGCTGCCAACAAACACACCAGTGAGCTGTGAAACTATAGGATGCCGAGAGTGAGCTCTTATGGTCTAATGCAGGTTCCTGGGTTTGTGAAGATTCACACTGACAAGAACCACATGCAGGGGAAATTACGTGTCACATGTTCTGCCAACAGAATCTGTTCTGACATCGAGACACCGGGTGTGAGGTAATAAGATTGGTATCATCTCCTGGACCTGGACTGGTTTACACTGTGAATATACCTTCATGTAGATATCAGTCATCTTCAGCGCAGGAGCCTGGAGGCCAATTCAGATAGGTGCAACCTTCACGGTGGATGGTGGTGAGACGTCTGAGATCACAGGAGTGTTTGGGAATGTAGGGCAGCTTCTCCTCTGGGACTATTTTGATGCTCGGAGTTCAAATTCATCTTCATTCAGTCAGCGAAATATCGAAGCATTTCGACCTGCTCACGGGGGACGTTGTACTTTTGTGTGTGTGTGTGTGTGTGTGTTATTCTGACGTGATTGAGTCTCGTTTGGGCGTCTTTGTCGGAGCCGCCCCTCTGTGCGTCCACCTAAATTAGCTTTGATTAGCTGCAGCTCTGACTGAGCAGCCAGATGTAACCTGAGCCAGGACGGAGGCGAACACGGCGTTAAAGCATCGATTTAAGAAACTCGTTTTATGCTACACCCATCAAGATTCACTGCAATTCCATTCGTTAACATTCCACTACATGTGTGGTCACTCTCGCATTTTATATATATCTATTCATAACTTGTTTTGCTCCTACGGAAAAGATCAGCTGAAGAAGAACTGTCAACCCGTTCCCATCTGTCCTGACACAGCTGGATTTTCTCTCAAAGAACAGGAAGCAGTGTTGTCTGTTTACATCTGACCGCCAGTCTGCGCCGCGTCACGCGGTTCATTGCCCTGATTGGTTGAAGGTTGCT
Organism: Trinectes maculatus; assembly: GCA_016785345.1. Lineage (NCBI taxonomy): Eukaryota > Metazoa > Chordata > Actinopteri > Pleuronectiformes > Achiridae > Trinectes > Trinectes maculatus. Next base: position 191,608 of record JAFBJQ010000732.1, on the reverse strand, counting down.
CTGCCATTGTTGATAAGGTCGAGAAAACAAAAGAAGAAGGAAAAGAGAAAGGTTCCAGACCTGTTGACGTGAGGCGGTCTGGCTTTGTCGAACCTGTCAGCATCACGCTAACAGGCGATGAATGATGCAAACATTTATCACATACGCGCAAGTTTGGCTAAAATGACACAATCACAACACAATCTTCTTAATCGTGATGAATCTGTATTTTGTTTCTTCTGTTCTATCCCATAGAAAAAGTACCAGACCAGTAGCACATTAAAACCACACAGAAGTCAACTGTGCAGCATTAATTGTAATCTAGTGTGTGTTGTGCGTGCAGTGTGTTGTGTCTCTTTAGATGCACTGCCTTCATTACCACATTGGGACACACTACGCTGGACTCACTGAGCCCCGGAGACGAGCTGCTCTTAGGAAAGAGGGAAAACGGGAGTTGATTAGTCACTAATTAAAGCAGTTTTTCCTCGTCGGCGGCCGTTGGGGTCTGTGGGTCTCAGCTGATCGAAGCGTGCGTCGTAGCACTCGGACGCGCCGCAACTGATAACACGCGAAAGGTCATGATTTAGTGACCACACTAAAACGCGCCAACAGCACCTACATAAAACATGAGCTTATCTGGAGGAGCAGATGTGAGCTAATGTGTTTCACATAAAGGACGGTGTGCAGTGTGGACGTCAGGGTAATGGGCCTTTGGTGTGAAATTGTGTTGTTGCTGTTCGCGCTCGTGAGGGTTAGTGTAGCGCCATCTTTTGTGACTAGATTTTCAAGTTTTATTTGCTTTTCCTTTTTTTTTTTTTTAGCTCCAACAAATAATTAAGAGCTTATGTAACATCACCTCGTGGGAAATCAGGTTAATCAGACGAGAGCAGCCTGCAGCCTTCAACACTAAAACAAGGAGCTGGAATAGTTTGGTGAGCTGAGGGCAACTGTATTCCGGTTTTTCTTAGTTTGCATGTTCTCTCGTTCGTACTCCGAGGGTTCGAATGAGTGGGACCCAGAGGTTCTGGTCCCATTCATTAAAAGGGGCTGAGGACAAACGTCGGCTGCTGATGCTGCACATCCCCTGCAGCTCTGCACTGCAGACACGCATCCCCGCCTCGCCCTACAAACCACTCGCTTTCTCCCCCTCTGCTCCCGTTTCACACGCCGCGTCCGACCTCGCTTTTCCTCCCTTCTCCCGTCTGCTGCTCGCTCCTCTCGTTAGATCCCAGATCGGCCCGTGGTTCATTTCTGGAGCAGCTAGTCGCTGTCACTGAGTCTGCCCTGAAGGACCTTCAGCGCGTGAGGAGCAGCTTGACTCCTGATCCAGAACAAGATGGCGATGACTTCGAAAAAAAAACAAAAAAACAATGCAATCGAAAAAAGGACTCAAATAACGAGTCATGCCAAGGGCAGAGTCACCGCTGACTCCAGTGGAGGATTTGGGAAGTACATATAAAACCTCTCTGGTGCGAGTCGTCTGCACCCAGGCCTCTCCTCGCCATCTGAGCAGAGGTTCATCATGTGACTGATGACAGCAGCTTCATGCTCAAGTTTCCTCATAGCAGACGGAAGGGATCCTCTGATAGCGTTTCACAGAGACTGATATAATTATTGGTTTGCTCCTACCTGAGGCAGACACGGGTCTTTTATTAAACCCACCGTATCAAAGCATCACTGTCATCTTACTACAATATGAGGCAATAAATCATGCGGATAAATCGCTCGCGGGCTGCAGCGATTTCTCGCACAGTCCCGACCACAAAGGAGCCGCAGATAAACCGTCTCTCAAACGGCTTCACCGGAGTGGAGACGCTCGTAATTGTTTCTCAAGTGCCTTTATATGAACTCCGAAAGGTCGTAGGTCAGACTCTATAACGGGGAATCTGGAATCACGAGAAAACGGACAGGTTGAAATGAGTAGTCCACTCCTGAAGTCATGTTTTATATTTGGGTTTATAAAAAAAAATCAATATTCCGGTAGAGAGTGTTCATCCCGTTGGTCTGATGACATCATTAGTGTTACTTGCTCAGATCTGCCACAGCTCCCCCACATGGACGCGCTGATCTTAACGTGGAGTTCCCCTTTGAATTGAATGAATTATAGCTTTGGGCTTTTTCAAGCCCCGAGCTGATGCAAATAATTACTGCTCTACACATTACAGCACCACACTCACACATCATGGAACAACACACATTACCACACTCCTGTATGGAGTAAAACCTCCCCTGAGCCTTTGATACTATATGTATGTGTGTGTGTGTGTGTGTGCGTGTGTGTATTGTCAGTTCGGCTGCCATCATCCGAACGCGCTCTTCAATATTGCATGATATCATCTTCATTATCCCTCTCATGTACACTGCTATATTATTCATCAGCCTCGCATGTGGCAGCTGAGAAATGGCAGCGGTTGTGCCAGAGCGAGCCAGAGGTGCTATTGGTGCTAATTGCTTTGGATAGTTAATGACAGTTAATGTAAGCAGAACCTGCTATTAGAGGTGTAGGGGTGGACGTCGATGCACACACACAGACACACACACACACACACACACTCACTTTTCTTATACTCGTCACTTATTGAGCGCCAAACACAGTTATCTCTACAAAAACTACAATAACAACAACAAAACCTCGGACTAATCAGAACAGTATTTACTGAACCTAATCATCGCCTCACTTTACTACAACACTATGAACATGCAGCGACAACCCCCCCCCCCGCCCCCCCTTCAGAATATTATTTATCTAATTATACAATTTGAACCAAAACAGTAGTGACTGTTTGAACCATTAAAAAGCCACTTTGTCAAATAACACGTCAACTAAATATGTGACGTTTGCCGTTTCTCCACAACACAACACATATATTGTATTGTATATATTGTGCAGTGTGTGCATCCTCACCTATGTTAGAATTCCCAGATGGATCACATATATTAAAGTCTTCCAGAGCTGGGTTACATTAATATATGGGAGCAATCTGGAGATGACTGGAGCTCTGCAATAAAAACCCTCCGTTGTCGAGTGTGAGGGCGAATTTCACAGTGTCTCTCCTAATGTCAGGAAATTCAATATACAGTAAATGACTCTGGTAGCAGGGAGGTAGACAGAGTGAAGAAACCAAAAGTTTTGCAATCACGGGATCCAGAGACGAGCAGGAAGGGCGAGACCTCGCATGAACAAACCGCCAGACGGAAGCTTCATAATATTTAATGAAATATTGACTCAAATCCTAAAAGCTCAGCTCGTTAGCTTTAACTCGGGTAAACAAAAAGGAAACTGTGTCAGTGTGTATGGCGAATACAGTATCATCCGCATCAGTGCTCCAGTTTTCCAGGTTTCCATCCACCCTCGGATTAAGCAGTTGGTTTCTGATTGCACCTGAAGGTAGCATCAGTCTGCAGATGAGGCTTAATTAGAGGGTTGAGCACTGGGGGGGGGGGGGGGGGGGGGGGGGGGGGGGATCTAACTATTTTCCAGCCCACTTCAAACAACTCAGTGCTTTGTTTCATCTGTTGTTCTCACACGTTGATCCGCGCCGTCCGCCTGGATGCACGCGTTTGTTTGCTACTTACTTTTTTTTCTCCTCCTCCTCCTCCTCCTCCTCCTCCTCCTCCTCCTCCTCTACATTCGTTAACCTGACTCACCCCGTCAGCCGAGGTGAGGAGCTGCAGTCGAACATGTCGTGACGAGCGACCTCTGTGAGGAGGGAGTGTACTCTGCTCCCATTAAACTCCGACTTTAACGAGGAAATGACCCGGAGCATAACGAGGCTTTGTGCTCTGTCACTGCAGTGTGTATGTGTGTGTGTGTTTGTGTTTGTGTGCTTCCAGTTTTGGGTTTACGTTTTGTCTCCCTCCCAGACCCTCCTGTGTTTACAACCTCGGAATGCTGAATATCCACATACGGCCTTGAAATGGGACCCAGAGTTTCAGCCAATCAACACAAAGCAGGAAGTTAAATGGCTGTGTGCGTCCAGAGCGAGACAACGGATGACTCAACACAACATGACACCTCAACGTGACAAACACGTATCACCCGCCCACGTGTAACTTGTAGGACACGACGGCAAACACTCACCAACATAGATGACGTTGGCCGACAGGAAGTGGCTGCAGTGCAGGCTGGCGGTGCTCACAAAGGAGTCGCCGTCCGTTGTGACGGTGGTCCTCGACCTCAGCGACGGGTTCGGGGAGTCCGTCACCATGGCCATCCGAGCTGCCACGGCCTCCATGGCTGTTGGGCGTAGCGTCAGAGGCGTTGTGACAGACAGGACGGAGCTGAAGAAGCGATGAAGCGAAGTTTCCTTTTCGAATGAGGAATCCAGTTATTGATCCGTAAAGATGTCGCTCTCCGCTCTAATGACAACTCCTCACCAAGCTGTAGATAAGTTATAATCCATAATCCTCAAAAAGGGGCCAGTGGGACGTCCGCTCTGTCCTCTGTGATGATGTGTGATGATGGACGTCTGTCAGAGAGAGGGACCCAAACACCACACTGGTGGTCGTCCTGGTGCAATACCCATAATCACAGCCAGGCCGAGATGCTGCGGTCACACCTACAGAGGAGACGAGACAGATGTGGGGAGGGGAGATATAAAACTATCAATCATTTAACAAACACACAAATACACAGATTTTCGTTGCTTCTCCACGTTCATGAGGCAACAGAGAGACGTTCCAGTATCAGCTGTGTACAGCTCTGAACCTGAACATGAGTCGACATGTGACAACTCAGAATACGACAACAGGAAGGGAAGGGAATCGATTTCCCCTCCAGACATGGAGAAAACACATTGTTGACGTGTGTGATGATGAGCGTGACTCTCCGACAAGTAGTTTCTGGTCATCTGATCTCAGAGCAGCAGGCAGAGAATGACGTTTGTGTATTTATTTTTATTCTATTGTTTTATTGTATAACATACAGTCATCACGAGTGTGACAAACACTGGTGATCTTCAGTGTTTGATGTGAAAAAGACCACAACCATCAAATTAACCAATTAACCAATTAATAATACTGCCAGACTCACTTTGAAATACAAACGAGCGCCAGACTTCCTTTACCACAACCCAATAACAGATGCATATATAAGATTAGAAAGTGTTGCATGCATCTCTGCATGCATGTGAGGAAGTGACCAGGGGTCACACAGGGTCACGCCCAGTCCCCTGAGGGCGCACCCCCTGAGGACGTCAGAGGACGTTCAACTGGCTGTGTAAAAAAAAAAAAGAAAAAGAAAAGGAGAGAGACCTTGAGGCAGAATGAAAAGATGTCGAGGAGTCTGATGTGAGTTAGGAATGAAAGGTTGAGAAATATTAATTAAATGGAGCCGGGGGTAAGATTTTAACAGATCATCTACTGTAATCTGAGGCACAATCTGATATGAGACACACACACACACACACACACACACACTTCACCTCTCCAGCCTAAACTTCTTCTTCCTTTTGTTTACTCACCTTCCTTCACACGTCCCTCACAGACACTCGCCCACGCTCCGACTGGATCAACCTCACAACAGCTCTGCTCGCTCTCACATATAAAAAAAAGGCTTTGAGTTTAGTCCTTTAAAAAGTTGTGTGTAGCTGTGCGATCCGTCACCCTGCTGAGGACTGAACAGAGTGTGTGTGAGTAATGTGCAGCGGTGTTGGAGACATGGTGGGCTGGACGGGGGACATGTTGGGAACTGTCTTTGGAAGGTTGGCGGTCAGAGTGGGGCTGAGGAGCAGGTCTGGGCAAGTTCCTGTTGCCATCAAACAAACACATACACACTCCACCTGAACACAGGGGAACGAGTGTGTGTGTGTGTGTGTGTGTGTGTCAACAGCTGGAATGTTAAGTGGCAGTTCAAACATGCTGGCGGATGTTTGTCATCCATTTATTCAATCAGTCCGTTCAAGCGTCGGAATTTTTGGACGAGGAACAAAATAGTTTTTGTAGCGAGCTGCAAACTGAAGCAGTTGTTGTTTCAGATGTTTGGAAAATATGATATGGTTCAACCGCGCTCGGGTTCTGAACCAATTCACAGGTGGAGGATGAAGGGATAAAGGAACCATCTAAACACCGGGTTAGTGGGTAAAGTGGAAGTGACGTTATATAAATCAACGCACAAAAAGACAACAGGGGGGGAAAAAGACTGTGTCCATTAAACTCTGGCTGGAAACGGGAGATAAACATCTGGTTTGTCGACTCGTTTGTCGACGTGTCCTGACATGTGACCCCTTTCCTGAACAACATGTGTGTCCCTCTGGTTTTCCAGGATCCCAGTAACCTGGGCACAGAACTGTACAACAAGTGGTGCATGTTACTGTTGCAAAAGGTGGTGAGGAGTAGAACGGGAGGCGGGGCCTGAGTCGGCGGACTCATCAGATATCGAGAGCAGCGCCACATGGTGACTGAGACTTATTATTCATGGCTGTAAAATGGAACAAAGCAGTTCCTGACAACAGAAACTTAAACCTGTGGCTCACACTCACTTTCTGGTGTGAGCTACACACTGACACATGTACACACACACACACACACACGATAAACCTCCATCTCACAGCACCCAACCTGACTAAACGTACTCTTAGAGAGAGAGAGAGAGAGAGAGAGAGAGAGAGAGAGAGAGAGAGAGAGCCATCAATCACATTAAGCCCTGACGGGGAAACACAATGGTGCATATAGTCTACACACTGCAGAGGAACACATGGTGTCGGCCCAGTGGCCGCCGTCAACGTGTCACCACACAACTCGGCTGAAGTCGACATGACCACAGTGACTGGTTGAATAATGTATTGACAGTGGCGTCGGGGGGGCGGGGGGGGCTCTTTGCACTGTGTTTCATTCTGTGGTTTGTGGGTTTGATCTTGTGGTTTAGACTGAAGAGTGTTGTTGTGACTTTGTCTTCTGTCAAACCGACTGCCTGTAATTGAGACACACACACACACACACACACACACACATACACACGAGGCGTAATTTGATTATAGCGTTTAGCACGTGCACATGTTGTGCGTCCGTCAGTGGCCAAACGTCACAGGCCACAGAGCACGACGCAAACACAATCGCTCTTTCTTCCACGCCCTGCACCTGACTGCTCAAACCGGCAAACGACGCAAACACAAAACACAAAGGGATCCATTCACTGGACATCACAACATCGAGGAGTTCCATCAAGGGGTCGGCGCCATCGCGTAATGTAAAGATACGGTTCAACACCGGGGTCAACAACAAATCACTTCCTGTTTCTGTCAAAATATTTCCAACATAACTGTGATAACTGGCTCACCGAGGTACAAGAAATAAAACAAACACACACACATTAATATGGTCATAAAAAAAATCCCCTAAAATTGGTGACCCCCCCAAAACCTCACCTCTAATGCCACCATCTGGCCTAAAGCGATCCTACAATCTAATGAGAACATATTGTTATAAAATCCATTTCATCTATTCTTCTGTTGTGGAATGAATGCATGTGCACCCACCACACACCCAGACACACACACACACACACACACACACACACACACACAGTAACTCCACCCGTCCCAGGAGGTTTGGCTGTTCTTTCGGGTCTTTATCCCAGGGGAGGTGCTGGGTTTCAGCGCCGCTGGATCCCCGACGGCTCAGCTGAAAGAGGCTGAAAACCAACACCCCGCTGAAAAACAAGCCTCCGTGCACAAAGGGTTCGAGAACCCACTTTTCCCATGAAACCACACTCACATTCATACTGCTGCCGAGCCGCAGGGACACGTCACAGTGTGACACAGACACACACAGACAGTGTGTGACATGTTTTCATCGGAACATAGAGCAGATTTCCACCCAGGGTGAACGTGTATGGACAACTGACGACGCGGACCTGTGAGGTAAACTGTGCCCAACCCAACATTTCCAGAAAAAAAAAAACAAAAACAAACCCTGACTCTGGGCATGTTGGGGCTTTATACTGAATGCATGAAAACTAAACCTGCATCTTAAAGTGCAGACATGTTTCTTTTTTCCATCATGGCCTCATCTGGATCCAGACTTGATAAGCTTCACCTCAGACAGTGATTAACAGCGCTGTCACTGCTCCAGTGAGGCTATCAATTATACAGCTGTCTGACAGCATCATCACAAACACAACATTCAGTGTGGCTGCACTCAATATGTTTTTTATCTTGTTAAAAATTCACTGCAATAACTGGTACTACATTAGTATAGTATTAGTATTCATTACTCGCAGGTAGTCAGCATTCACTCATTATATATTATTACATGCTCAGAGTACTCAGATGTCACTATTGCATTATTACACAACACTAACAGGTCAGACCCACCCATCTTCAACTACAACTACAACTACACACCTGACGTTTCAAAGCGGTTGCAGAAGATAACACTCATTCACATCATACAGCAAATTTATTGTGGTTCTAATGTGTAATGACAAAAAAGTGAAGTCAACGTGCTGCTACTATGATACTCTGAACACACACACACACACACACACACACACAGAGACACACAGACAGTGGGATTATGGAGGTGTGTAATTTGTGATATTCTTAAAGACAGAACACGACATGCGTTTTCTATTTCTTTGTTTAAACGTTTCATCTGAATGTGCTCAGCTGGTAATTATACACTTCACACATGTTAATTGCTGTTTCCACCACTCAGTATGTCAGCTCTGATTAGTTTTCTAATGTAATCACTGTTGGATTATGTCAACACACAGTGCTCGCAATCACATGCACACACACACACACACTAATGCGTCCTGCCTCTAGTATAAGGTTTAGCATCATGTTAATGATTCACAGGAGCACTTGATGAGGACCATCGTCTCATCGTCTCCACAAGATGTTGGAGACTTTGATGTTCTGCTCCATGTGCAATGCAAATGAAATACAGTATGTGTTTACTAATTATGGCTGAAAGAATTTCTTCCCCCCTCTTTTAACGTGTCTGTGTCATATAGTTCACACAGTAACAGCGAGTGTGCACAGTCACTATCAGCATCAAACAATAACCCCCTGTTTGTTTCACCTCCTGGCGCCATAAAAAAGTCATGCGGTACAATACCTGTCCTCTGACAACACAACATCTGACAACACAACATCTGACAACACAACATCTGACAACACAACATCTGCTGTGATCCACAGACCTTATCACAGTATCTGTGCGATCCGATGTGTGTAAGGCATAATAAACGTTATTATTACAGCGTGACTGTAATTACACACAGTAACAGTAAAGGTTTAATTAACATCAGCTCGTCATCATATATTATAAATATTAACCTTATGATATTAATATAATTATTACATTATATATTATAAAACAGAAAACTGTGCGCACTATCATAAAGTGGCTCCTCAAATCCAACCATTCAAATCCAAAACGCAAGATCACAACAACCATAGTCACAACACAACGATTGTGACTGTGATCGGCTGTGCTTGAACTTTGACCTCTGAGAATTTGCAGTGATGCCGTTAGACCTTCTGACATACGGACTTTGAACACGGTGTCAGACTGGGCCTTAAGGCGACTTGGTTAAGGCTGGAGAACTTCTGTGGTCACGGTAAACAAATAAACCAACATTAACTGTTGGTAATTAACAGGAAGTTAATCAGGGTCATCATCCCATTCGCCCTCCCAGACGTCCTGCTTGTATAACATCAAGCTCCAACTGTAATGGTTCCTGGACACCCTGCTGGAACATCTCATTCATCTGTGAAGCCAAATAAAGGACTTCTCAAACAGGGGGGAAAAAAACACCTTTATGAAGCCTCGACTAAACCACACAGAGACGTTTAGAAATCAAAACACCATCGAGCCTTTCAGGGGCCTCTGAGGGCTCCTGCCTGGATTTACTTCAGCCAATAACAGAACCCTCAGGTCCACAGATCCACAGATCCACAGTGTGTCGTTTAAGGTGAACACCACAGATGACCTCTGTGGAAAACTGCAGCTGAACCACATATGGTCGGAGGTGTGCGTGAGCACGTTTGTGTGTTTGCCTTTGAATGTGTCTTTGGGGACCATCAAGGATGTCCCCTTGCAAACAACCTACAACCCACGCAACAGCTGTGTCCTCCGTGGTTGTACTTTTGTACCGAACGACAACAAATGATTTGGATATTGGCCCGTTTATTGTGTGAGATCACACATTTCCCTTCTGATATATTTAACAAAATGACACAAATGATGTTCAGACGCTTCCTCACAAAACTCAGCCTGTAAAACGCTGCTTCACAAATTCATACAATGTGAAACAGAATTTCATTTATACTAAATATAACGTCCCCTTCAAGGTATAAAATATCTGTCTGTACATGTGTTAGGAATATGTATTCATTGATCCAATAACACTGGGATCATCCGGCCCCTAGGTCTGTTGAAAGCTGTAGTGCGTGTGTGTGCGTGTGTGTGCACTGAGGTGTGTATCTGTGACACATGAACCAGATCTGGCCTCTGATCCAGCTGCATATGGTGACTATCACGCGCCTGATTTATTTAATGCACAATCCATTAATACCACAGAGCTACAGAGGCTTCTCCCTGCTGTTGCACAACCTGCGCGTTAGAGAAGAGTGTTACCTCTCTCTCCCCCTCTCTCTCTCTCTCTCTCTCGGAGGTCTGAACTTGACATCTCACCTCAGGGTCTGAATAAAGCCGTGATCATCTTTCCAAATCCTGTCTGAGCTGCTGCCTTTAAAACCAGCTTCACGAACAAACCAGCCTGTTGATGTAAACCAGCAGGTCGACAAACAGAGGGTGCATGGAGTTCGTCACGCTCGTCTCCTACCTGTGCTTCAGTCCAGGCTGCATGCAAAGTGCCTCCCACACATCCACCTTTACTCTGAAGCCAACTTACAAGAAGCTCCAGAGTTTCAGGGAGGAGGGAGAGGAACCCCCCACACACACACACACACACACCCGCCAGCTCCTCCTCTGTGAGAGCAAAGTACAACTTCCTGGTGTGCAGGATGGCGGCGCACACTGTCCCAGGGTTAAAGTAAAGGGATAGGAGAGGGCTTATAAAGGAAGGTTCTCCATTCAGTTATATTACACCTAACTGGCTCAGGGAGCAGCACTGCAGAGACAAAGGAACCGGTTCCACCGCCTCTCACAGCAGCAGATCCCAGCAGAGCTGCCAGATTTGAATGAATTCACCTACTCAGCGCGGTCACATAGTCACTGCTCTGTGTGTGTGTGTGTGTGTGTGTGTGTGTGTGTGTGTGTGCGTGTGTGTGTGTGTGTGTGTGTGTGTGTGTGTGTGTGTGTGTGAGAACAATATGTCAATATGTCTGTAGCTGTTTTAAAGATGAAGTTGAATAGTAGTTTTATCAATTAGAATTGGTTCACAATAGACAAAGGGTGGATATTTATAGGATTGTTTGATTGTGTTTGTTTATAATTTGATTTATTATTATGTCCATTTTATTTTTTTAAAAAAAAGCTACTTCAATAAATAGAGAGATTGAATAAGCAGTACTTTATGAATGAACTGGCTCCCTCTTTTGACTCAGTACTGCAGACATTGTTGCCTCCATCCTTATGCATCTGTAAAGTCACCAGCAGAGGTCCCTGTCGCCCTCAGCTATAAAATTCACATGGTTTAAATATTTACAGAAAATTTAGATTTTAACATTTTACTCAACTGTATATTTTCTATCAGTTCATGTGACATTAATATATTTCACACTCAGTAATCTACCAGGTAGTAAACTTGGCTACACTAAATAAAGACTGTTTATTTATTCAGGCTCATTTATTTTTTTATTTTATAAAAACAGTAAAACAAGACAAGAAATAAAACTTAATCTCAAATTAGACAATATGTTTATATTACGTCTATATGAAACCGGTTAATTGGACACTATTTCATTTTATATCTATGTAGATATTTATGGCCAGGTAATTTTCTAAGTAACACTCCAGTCCAATAGGTGGCGGTAATGCGCCAATAAGCTGCTTTGCCAACAGAAGAAGAAGACTGTTGTTTACACAGCTAACACACAGTAACAGCAGCTTATCTTTGCGGCAGCTTTATTGACTGAACTGACAAACGGCTGTGCAGATGTTAATGTTAAAGACTGGATGGTTCGTTTCTAAAAGTTCGCTCTCGTTTGAGATCTGTCCTGCGGTGTTAGCTTCAGCTACCAATGGTCCTCGCCCCTGCAAATCAGTCCCATTTGATTCGTTCCAGCCAAAAGGACGAATATTACCAAACTGTGCTCAGGAACAACGCGAACGAAGCGTATCAAACACTCGCTGGTGAGTTTGTTCACGTTTAATAAACTGGATTGTTGTGTCTCGTTTTGCTAGCATTGCATATAGCGTTAAGGCTAACTGTTGACAGCCTAAATGCACTCTCTTCTTTAGCCTGGATAGTTGCTGTGTTGTTGTTTTTTTTCTTGTTGTTGTTTTTCAAGCTACAGATAAGTTGACCATCCTCGATATAAAGTGTGTGGTCTGTGCAGGAAATCCGGCTCTTGTTCCTAATTGTAAACTCTTTTGTTTATTTGCTGTAGGATCCAAAAGATGGCTGGACTGGAGGAAAGAGATAGAGCTGCTGTCAGACCTTGTTTACTTTGGTTCAACTACATTTTCAGGTAGTTACTGACCAAACTAAACTTAAGTTTAGATATTTAACCAGCTTATGATAAGAGCCCTGTTGATTTGATCACCCTCCTTCTCCTCAGGTTACCAAACTCTTGGTGAAGAGTATGTTAGCATCATCCAGGTGGATCCTACTAAACGACAGATACCCTCACAGGTCAGACGCGGCCTCTTTGTCCTCTTCCATGCCTTCCTGCCATATCTCTTGGACAAGGTCTTGGTGTGCCTGGAGAACGAGCTGGAAGGTGAGCAGGAGAGCAGTGTCAGGCGGCGACGGGCAACATCTGGGACATGGAGCCTGGAATCATGGCTAAGGATGTGGGTTCAGAGAGCGGTGGGGCTGTTGTCAACCTCCCAGAGGAGAGCGTGCCTCCCGGCCACATTTGTCCTCCATCAAGGTCTCACCCTCCTTCACCGATTCCATGTGGCTTTGTTCTATATCAGCGGCTCTTTCTATCACCTGTCCAGGAGGACGGCTGGTATCAGCTATGTAGGTGACCATTATTAAAATGTTTACATTTATCTTTCATATTATAATAATAGTAAAAAACAAAGTAACAGATTTGAATGTATAGAGGTGAAGGTACTTGTACCAATTACAAAACATAAACACAACTTGTTATCTACATTAATGTTGTGTGGATGTGTTGTGTAGCTGCGTGTAATGGGGCCAGACAGCGGTGATGGGACCATCAGGAGAAGCTACAGGCTGCTAGGGGCTTTGTCCCTCCTCCAGCTGGTCATCACAGTGTGTCTCCAGTTTAACAACTTCAGACAGAGACAGAGAGCCAGGAAGGAGTGGAAGCTCTACAGAAAGCTCAGGTAAAAAAAAAAACACCATTGGACACAGCAGCCTATGTAAAACCCATCTTCATGTGTCCTCAAAACAACCGGTCCTTTCTACAGTAACTATTTCATACATGACCTAAACTCTGTCTGTCCACAGTCCGCAGCGCACAGACGGCTCCAGCCCCAGGGCTGCCCGCTGTATCCTATGTCTGGAGGAGAGGAGACACTCCACCTCCACCCCCTGTGGACACCTATTCTGCTGGGAGTGCATCACAGAGTGGTGCCACACGAAGGTATGTTATACATGTAAATATTGATATCTACACTGATCAGCCATAACACTTTTACCAACCACCTGACCTGACAATGCCAAATGCTGCCTGCATTGTTAAAATACACACAAAGACGCCCTGTCAACTTAACCTCATAACATTTGCATGTGATATGTTTATGATCTTACAGGCAGAGTGCCCCCTGTGTAGGGAGAAATTCCAGCCTCACAGACTGGTGTACCTGAGGAACTACAGCTAAAACTACAGGGCCAGACACACTGCTGGACTTTGACTGTGTTTTCCAGCTGTCACATATACTTTGTGCCACAATACTGTTTTTTAATGTTTAAATTTTGTTAACTCATTAAAGAGGAGTTGTTGACTGAGAATCACATTTTCAATTGTCTGAAGTCTATTTGTGTAAATAGTACTTAATTATTACCTTGAAAGATGTTAATAAAATGGAATAAATGTGTAAATACCTGTTAAGTGTCTGTTTTAGATTGATTACAGTTAAGGACAAACATGAACAGACTGCAGGTGCCTGTGATCTAAACATTTCACTGCAAACACGTTAAGGCAGACGTTTGGCAACTATGGCTTTTTAAATTTCTACTTTTTAGGCGTATGCCTCCTCTCTACCCATGATATTATTGTTAGCTATTGTAGTGGCACTTGTACTGATGAAATTTAATGTTGCTACAAAGCTGTAGTGGTGTCAACAGAGGAAAAATCCATTGTACGTGTTTCCTCCTGAGGTGATGCAATCAGCGTCATGAGCACGTACCGTTAGATGCACTGACGAGTTGGTACATGTACGTTAAATTGGTCAAGAATTCAAAGAGACGATCGGGGATTGTTACAGATCGAGCACAGACGGTAGACGGTGAGCCACTGGGAATTTTTTAAGTTTTTATTTTAACCCATGAAATCTCTTAATTTGTTTTCAACTTTCTATTCATAAGTGTCAGTCGGTTGGCCTGTTAGTGCTGATGGTGTAAATCTTTTTTTCCCTTTAATTCAGGTCACTGTCCCAATGGCTGGAATATTTACAGAGAAATGCTGTTGTGGTTTGATTGGTGTTCTAATTATTGCGGGTACGTAAATACAGCAGATAAGCATAGATACAATAAGAGATTATTTTAATCGTAGTGAATTTAATCCTATCTATGTATTCCTTTCTCCTTATATCAGTTATGCCAGCTGCCCAGATTGCTCTAGGTAAGTGTTAATTATTTAAAAATGTAAATAAATGATATTCAGTTTCATTATTATTAAGATATTAATGTTACATTTAGAGTTGTGTACTCAACGTCATCTGTCAAATTTTACCAAATTCTACTGTTGTCAGCAATTGTACATTTTGAACACGTTGTTTTAAATAGACATAGACGAACGGAACTTCGCTTACACATTTGTAACAACACTTTTACACACACACACACACACACACACACACACACACACACACACACACACACCCCTTCTCTTTGTAAACAGGTGCCGTGTACATACATGAGTGTCCAGTAGCACCAGGTGTCCCGCTGTATGTGATGGTGTGTGGGATAGCAGCCCTGCTGTTATTGGCCCTGTTGGCTTTGCCAACGATCCTCTGTCCAACATCACCAAGAACCATTTGGAACGTGTGCGCCATGATCCTGGTCCCGTTTGTCTTCATCTGGTTTCTCTATGGTAACTGGTTTGCACATTTATTTGCATATGTCATGACAACGACATCAATTAATTCATAGTCTCTCTCTCTCTCTCTCTCTCTCTCTCTCTCTCTCCTCAGGCAGCTACCAGGTTTATTCTGTTTATCCACCCAACTATGAGAAGAACATCACCAACAGCAGTGTCTATACTCCTTCAGCTCCTGACAACCATCTCATCCTGGAGAACCAGAACCAGAGCCTTCCAGACCACAACCAGACCAGGATGATCAGTAACAACCAGACTTCAAAGAGGCTGATTCAAACTTCAACCCTCAGCAACATCAGCACCAAGACCAACATGGAGAACCTGAACACCGCACGACCCGTCATGGCTGCAGAGGACTACTGTAACAGAACTGTGTACCTGTTTGCTTTCTGGACCATCACCCTGGTTTATGCGTTTGCAGGAAACGGCCTGCTGATTACCGCCTGTTTGTACGGTTTCATGAAGGTCGTAACTGTGCTTACAAAGTACGTCACAACCTAAACTCAACTAGGTCATCGCGTCAGATATAACACAACTGATGGTGAGCTGTCATGAGATGTTCTGCCTTCAGGCTCCCTGAGCCACTTCAATCACCTTGCATAATAAAGGGCTGCAACACTTCCTCCTCCGGGTTCTGACTCAGAAACAGAAGTTTCATGTTGCCGCTCTGCATGTGTGGTCATGTATGTGTGATGACGCAACAACCTATGGCGATTACACCAGTTAGTTAGTGATCTACCTGCTAAACTCATTTCAAGTTTCACCTGTACAACCAGGTAGGATGAAATATACATGTGTGTGTGTGTGTGTGTGTGTGTGAGAGATAGATTGGAGCTACTTCCTGTTTCAGGGGCGGGGCTTGCGGGTCACGTGACGACAGTCGCAACCGGAGCAGAGTGAGAGGAAGCTCCGGCTGCAGACTGACGGAGGTGGACGAGGTAAGAGCTCTTTAATAACCTGTCCTCTGACAAACACCGACACCAGGGACCCGGAAGTGTCTGGTGCTCGGGTCGGAACCGGCTGCCGACATGTTTGTTTGTTTGGTTTCTGATCCACAGACAGGAACAGGAACTGGACATTTGCCCACGAGTCTGCAAATATGTGCCTTTCTATGACGCTACACTACAAACAGAAAGACGATAACAACCAGTTATTTTATCAGCGACTGATTTTTTGACTCTCTGATTGAAAAGACCTGTTCCTTTCTATCGCAACAACTTTTAAGACAAACACGAATGAGGTGCAGATCGTCCAACTGGACAACAGCTGTGTCTGCAACTGTGACGACTTGTTTTGGTCACGTGATGTTAAGGATGCGCGCGCGCGAGAGATTATTACTGCTGCGGACAGCAAATAAAAGGAGAGAAATAAAGAAAATTTAAAAATAGAGGCATGCACAGACGAAAATAGAGAAGGATAGAATAAATGCACGTGCCATAATAAAAGTCATTAAATGAAGGGAAATAAAGACAGTAAAAAGAGAGTAATCCGAAATACACTGCTCTAAAGAAACACTTCCATCACACATCAGAGCTTGATGCACGTTGTATCATTTATTCAGGACATAGATAATGTGATGAGATAAAAGGTGCCAGTGGCAGACTTACCAGTTCTGGTCTGGTTTGGTTGGCTGCATGGCGTCGGGTCTGTGATCACAGGTCCCAGTGGAAGACATCGGACCTTTGTGGTCGTTTGGTCAGAGACGTCCACATCAGCGTCCTGCTGGAGGTCGTTTTACTGGTTGCTGGCCTGGTCCTGCCCAGATCTCCAGGTATATCTCCTCCATGCTCCTGGGAATGTACTGTCTGATTGAGCCGGACTACCCATGGAACCGGATTGGTTTTCCCCTATGCCACAAATAGTGACAAAGAACCTACCGGAAAAAAAAGTAAAGATGAGAAGAAAGAAACTGTGTCCACCATGTACAAAACCATTTTGCTTTTCCTTTGCACCCACACAGGTGAAACTGATCCACAATCACTTGTGCTTCCTTAGTGGACAGATTGGTGTGGTACCATGATGAGTAAGGGCTCCATGAATCTTTCAAACTGGACCCGTGGCTGTAAATGATATGTGAAATGTATGATTCAAGAAGTAAAAGCTTCTTGTGTTTATCTAACGAAGGCAAACGTAAACCATGAAAGGTCACACATGATCCTGTTCACCACAAACCGATATGTGTTTTTTTTTTTCCTGACAGGAATAATGTCGGTGGTAAAACTGGAGGAGACTCGAGAGCGGATTCGCTCAGAGCTGGATACAGTCGTCGACTTCTGGCTCAAATACTCTCATGACACTCTATACGGGTACTGCAGACATGAAAATGTTGTATTGTCAACTTACAGTATCACTGCGGTGAACTTCAGTCTCCACTTCCTGTTTCAGGGGCTTCTTCACCTGTATTGGGAGAGACGGGAATATTTATGACGAGCTGAAGTATGTGTGGCTGCAGGGTAGACAGGTACGTCTCTGTACAAACCCTGGCACTGCAAAACAGAAAATCCTTTCCACTGATCTCAGGCAGTTCTTTGAACAAACAGCCTTGTTTCTTTCGCAGGTGTGGATGTACTGCCGCCTGTACCGAACCGTGGATCGCTTCCGCAGGCCCGAAATCATCGAAGCAGCAAAAGCAGGCGTGTAGAAACGTTAACCTTAAATTTGATGGTTTCAGACTGTTGTTGTTGTTTTTGTGCACTAACGGGTTATTGTGTTGTGTTTGCGTCTAAGGAGGAGCGTTCCTCAGACGCTTTGCTCGTGTGTCCAGCAGCAGCGGTCAGTGGAAATGTGCCTTCTGCTTAACACGTGACGGCAAAGCAGTCAAAATTCAGAGGACCATATTCAGCGAGTGCTTCTACATCATGGCCGTGGATGAACTGAGCAGGGTCACAGGTGACAAGGACATGCAGGTATAATTAAAGAATTGCAGTAATACTCATTATGATTTACGGGTCCCTCTCCTGGTCAGGTTTCTCACTGCAGGTTTGATATGTTGCAATAAATATTGCGTTGAGAATGATGTGTCCTACCTGCCCTGTCATCCCACTGACGTGATGCCCTCTGCTCTGCTGTGGTCCCAGCTGGAGGCTGAACAGATGATGGAGCAGGTGATCCACTGGGTTCGAGTGGACTCGTCAGGCCTGGGACGGCCCCAGCTTCCTGGAGATGTCCCCACCAACAGCATGGCGGTTCCCATGATGCTGCTGTGTCTGGTGCAGCAGCTAACTGAAGGCCGGGGTCCGGATCTGGTTCAGAAGTACAAAGAGCTGAGCAGCTGGTGTGTGCAGCAGATTCTACAGCACATCCAGGTATGGACACATTGTGCGTGACTTAATTGTCTGTAGTCAAAATGACTTTCCAGGGTTATATAATTTATATAAATGTTGGAAAACACGGAAAAGTAAATATCTTTTTTTTTTAATTCTTACAACCCTGTACAGAGGAATGGCACAGCTATTTTAGAGAACGTGTCACTGGACGGAGCAGAGCTGCCGGGTTGCCAGGGCCGACTGCAGAACCCAGGTAAAACACTTAGCCGCCCGCGCACCAGTCAACCACATAATAGATGAAACAACACAGAGGTCTGAGTTGCTCACCTCATCAGTCTCGCTTCCTCTGGCCTTTCCCACATGCTGACTCAGGCCATGCGCTGGAAGCAGGCTGGTTCCTGCTTCAGTGTAGTTCAGAGTGGGGTGACGAGGAGCTGCAGAGAACGGCCATTAACAAGTTTGTGGAGCTGCCTTACCAGTATGGCTGGGACAAGGAGCATGGCGGCCTCTTCTATTTCCTGGATGTGGATGGTTCCTGCCCCACCCAGGTGAACACACACATGATGGCGCTTTTAATTGTGTGTGCTTTTGCATATTGCTCACAAATCTAGATTGTTACTGTGTCTGATGTGCGTGTGTCTGAGCAGCTGGAATGGAGCATGAAGTTGTGGTGGCCTCACTGCGAGGCCCTCGTTGCCTTCCTCATGGCCTACAGTCAAACCAAGAAGCCCGAACTGCTGGACAGATTCTTTCAAGTCTATGAATACACCTTTAGCCACGTGAGTGTTGATAACTGCATATTTCCTCTTACTTATTTTATGTTGCTGGGACGCTTTGTAAATCTCTGGGCTATAAAAGTTATGAACAAAGCATATTTACATGGTAGATCCTTGAAAATACCATATATGTGAATTCTTAATGCACTGAACATGTGTCTGATTGTCTTTCTGTGCAGTTTCCTGATGCCAAGAGCGGCGAGTGGTTTGGCTATTTGACACAAGAAGGGAAAGTAGCAATGGATTTTAAAGGAGGCCCCTTTAAAGGTAGGAACAAGTGGCATATAGAAAACAGTTATAAAAGCCATGAGCCAAAGCTGACAAACAACAGATGGATACATAAAACCTCTGTTCCCATTAACACTGACTGTCATATACAGATTTACATTTTTGTTTAAAAAAATCACATTTTAAAGAATATCATCAGATTATCATTATAGAATATTTTTTGAAAAATAATCAACATTTCTTCCACCCCTCCCATTTATATCTTCTTTAGGGTTCTTCCATGTTCCTCGCTGCCTCTACATGTGTGAACGTATCCTGGATGACCTGCTGGCGAAGGCCTGAGCTCTCCGACATGAATTTTACAGCAATTCAAATCGGATTAGCACTGCTGCTCCAAACAGAAAATCCAACCAGTTTATGGTAAACTTGATTAAACCCCTGTTCTAAAACTTCTTTTCTCTAAATCTGCACCCACCCACCCAATGCCTTCATTTTTCACTGCAAGTTGCAAAGACAAAATCCTGCCATCCACTGTTCGTGTATTGTTATCATTCGTGTCATTTTGAGTTCTCGGCAGAGCAGCGCCTCTTCAGCTTTTTCAAAGGTTTCAGGCTCGGAGGTGCAGGATCCTCATTTTGACTTGAATCTTCTGAATCCCAGGGCTCTGGGGTTTGTGGTTCAGATACCAAAAGTATAAAAGCCAAAAGAAAAAAATCCCTCTGAGGGCCCCAGCACCACTTCAATGGCATTTTGAACAGAATACCCGAGGCACTTCCGCATATCATCATCCATCGTGTACCAGGTTCTTAAATTGGCATGGGAAACAACCGTAGGGGCCACAACCGTTAGGATCTACACCGGTGGAACATGTTCTTACATTAACATCCACTAAGCATGCAGAAAAGCTGTGGACTGTAATTCAGCCTTTTGCTGACACAACACACTAATATACTGTCATATACAGTTCCCAGTAATATACTGTAATATACCCAGACACACTGGGTTTTAATTCCAGCAGACGTGTTGGAGGTGTCTATTGGAATGCCCTTCTTGGCTCGAGGTTGAACAAGGTTTGAGTTATTGTTTGGGAGTCACTGATGTTGGAAACAGGACAGTGACGCTTTTGGAACTTCTTTATGGCACTGTGTGTATCTGCTTAATGTACTGTAACAGCAGCTGACGCATTTCGGTCACTGTGCATATTATTATTAAAAATATGCCTCTATCTAACATAACACATCCAGCCAAGTGTAGAATCCAATACACAATACACAATGTAATACATTTACTTCAATACAGTTATTAAGTGCAGTTTTGTGGTACTACATTGATGCAACAATGTTAGATTTTACATATAATTACTTTACATACAGTTGGACAATTTGGTCTAATTGTTCCTGAGCCAATGGTTCAGTCTCTGAGTGAATTTCTAAAATAAAAAAATAAATGAAAATTAAATCAGCTCACCAAACCTAAGTTTAATATTGACACTCTTTTTGCCTAAAGAGAGAGACTCCATTAATGTCACAAAAATACTTCAACTACTTTAATTAACATCATACTTCCTTCAGCATTATCAACGAACACGTTTGGAGCGTACCACTGTAATTGGATTTGTAATTAGGGTTTTAAAAAATAGGGCAAGCATGGGTGACGTCACCCGTTGGTTTGCCGAGACCCAAATTGAAGCCACGGAAGTAGCGTTTTCAAAACCGCCATCTTGGAATTTTGCAGGCAGCAGCAGAAGTTATTTGGAAAAGAGGTGGGTATGAACTTTGAACCGGATGTCGTCATTTTTCGTCACCCACATGATCATCCAATAGGCTGTACGGAGGTAGTTACATGTAACAAACGCGATACAGAAACGGAAGCCGAGAGGAGAAGTGTTCGGAGCCAAAGTGTTGAGTGGAAATGATTCAATCGAAGGAATAAACAGTTTAGTAGTAGCTTCAGCTACTATTTTGACGGAAGTAAATAAAGACGGATATGCTTTGACGTGACCGCGTGTTTACACCCACGGATCACATGTAAACACAGCTAATGCTAGCGCGTCACAGCCCGGTCTCATGAACGCTGCTCACCTCGTTTACTGGGAAAATCACAATCCCAGTTTTACCTGTTCTCCTTTGCCACGTATCCCACAGTGAAAGGAATGGATGCAATTCACAGGTACAATCTTCTCCATACAACATACAGTGTATATTTCAAAAAGTTATAGTATTGTGTTTAACTTTCTTCAACTTCTGATACTGTGTCCAGCATCACAGAAAGTAGTTTGTTCCTTTAACCTCCATACCAGCTCCTGGATTTAATCACATTCATATGATATAAAGCACAACAAGTTTTAGTATAACCTTGTATGTTTCTGACATCATTACAGGTTCACAGTCAGACTGGATAAATATGCTGATGCTGTTTTATGATCTGGATATAACAAACTACAGCAACAACAACAATAATAACTAACAATAATAATGATAATGATTAAGAGATGAAGTAGACCTGCAACATTTTACTGAATCAACACACAGTAATTTAGAAAATCTGCTAATCTGTCCCTCGTTTAAAGGTCGTGTATTATGTCATCTAATATTATAGGAGTACACACTTTAGTAGTACACACATTCCCACAGTTATAACTGAACCAGGGGCCCTACTAATGAGGCCTGCTATACCTAGTTGTTGATGTATTTTTGTAACTACAGGTATAATAAGCAGTAATGATTATAACTGAATGCTAAAATAATAATAATATTTACATTTACCACAAATTACAATGCCAGTAATTATAGTTAGTAATGAAAAAACAATTTGAGAAATGCTAATTTCAATTCTGCAGGGCTGCTGTTTCCTCCTGCTCTAAAGTTTAATGTTAAACTAAAATAACCTCAGGATGGCCTGATTGTCGCTCTGTACTTCCATTAAACCATGACCATGACCATGCAGCAGTGAACCACAGTAAAAACAAGCACCCTGAAGTTGAAGCAGCTAAATGGAATGCAGCCTCATTCATTTCTAATAAATTAAGGAGAACATTTGCAGCTCTTGACTAACATGTTTGCTGTTATTTTTTTTGGTCTCTCAGTGGGGTCTTCTACCAGGCGATGCCTGCTGTTGGAGTCGATGGAAAGAAGATAATGGCATTGATTCCAGTAAAACTGGTCAATGGACAGTTTGTCCAAAATCAAATGCGAAAACCCAGAATGGACTCTGCAGTACAGAAACCCATAACTATGTCCACAGCTCCTGTACACGTAACAACAGCTGTGAATCCGCCTGCCACTCAGCAAACTGTCACAAAGCATCTTTCCCCTGAGAAGGTCTCAACTAATCAAGTAGGATCTGACCCAGGTAATTCACGGAACAAACAGCTCCCGCAGCAACACAGTGTAAGTTTGACCTCCAAAGTGCCACCATCTGCAAAATTTGCAACAACCTGTCTCAAGTCAGTGAGCCTTCCCTGTCATCTCCCAGTGACAGTGAAATCTCCAGCACTCCCTAAAGGAAAGTGCATTCAAATTCCTCCTAATGCACATGTTAGAACAGTCCCGGCATCCGAACTTCCGCCGTTTATCAAGAAACAGATCTGTAATTCATCAACAGATGCCGCTCCCAACGCGGTCTACGTGTCTCCCGTCAACACCGTTCATCAAGGCTCTGGTCCAATAAATGATTCCGCAAGTCAGTCCCCCGAACTGGCCTCAGAGACCTCAACTAAAACTCCATGTAGACTCCCAGCAGAAAGAGCAAAGACACTTTTAAAACTGATTCCAAAGGCTTCGCAGAGGCCCAACGGCCCGACAAAGTGGATGATCGAAGAAGAGGACAGCCCAAGTGCTCCAAATCAGAATAGTCCTAACGCTAAATCTCTTAATTCACAGATTCTACAAGCTGTGGCACAGAGAGAAAGCGCTGACCAGCACTGTGACACTACAAACAAAACAGTCTCTGACTCTACTCTGGACACAAGTTGGGTAGGACGGGAGAACGCCTTGGTCATGTTCAATGGGAAGGTCTTTTTTGTGGCCAAAAAACGCAGCCTACAATTCAAAATGGGACAAAGTGCCTCGTCCACAGCAGCACCAAAAACGTCTGAAATAAACAAAACTAAAGAACTTTCACCTCAAAAACCTGCAGAGCCAGATGGAGCTCAGACACTGCAGGACACCAGCGTCATTATTCCAGATGAGTCAGACGAAGTGATTGATCTCTGTGACGATGACGCTCAGGGTGACTTGTCAAAAGCAGCAACAATTAGCATGTCGGCCGTCTCCCATCAGGATGACGACAACGTCATATTCGTGTCGTATATTCCACCCAACTCAGAGGCCGAGTCTGCACATAATTCAATAGTTCAAACACAAATGACACTGCAGAAGGAAAGACAGCGAGCAGACAGGAGCAACTCAGACAACGTGACGACAGAGAAGAGCCCAGATGCTAGAAGTAGTGGTGGTGATGATGATGGCAGGTATAAAGACCAGAGCACTTTAGTCAAAAATAATACATATGTTTATGATCCAGTGGTGACAAATATGAAGCAGAATGAAGGATCAAACATAAAGACTGAGCAGAAAAACTTGACTGAGCAGGTGGAGACAACAGTTGAAACAAGAAGTCCAGCAGATCCCAGCAGCTTCAGGACAAGCGCTCACAAACAGGAGCAGGTGAAACCACTTCTAATGCTTCATTGCTTTAAATACTTAGTACACAGTGTGCAATTTAATACTGTATCTGTACATGTCTTATGTATTGTCTATATTTTGTGTTTTCATATTGGCAGAGCTCTCCACACACTGGACCATGTCATACATCAGTGGCAGCAGGACCCTGTGAAGTGGCCGACCATGTATTGAGGCAGTTATTTGGGATCACAGCTGATGTGAAGATTATGTTGCAGAGAATTGATGAAGCCTTAGCTGAAGAACCAGTAAAGAGTAAGAGCATAAGGTCATCAGAGGATCATCAGGAACCAGTGAATGGCCTTAACAGGAACCTCTTTATGCAGAGCTTCAACAGGGCCGGCAAAATCCAAAAAAGTGACACCTGCAGGAGCTTTACCAAAATCAAAGAAGTCAGAGTACTAACTGAAGAGGAACAGTCAACAGACCCTGTCAGTCCAATTGCTCACACAGAAATCTCACCTCTTAAAAATGCCCTTTTCAGTCTTAACTCAAAACACCTCAATGCTCTGAAAACCAAGTGCCATTCAGGTCAAGTTTCTCCCCAGGAAGCATCATGCAATGCTGAAATTGCACCAGTGATTGACTATGAGGAACCAATCGACGAGGACTTCCCCGAGTTACAGGACACACCAGCTCAAGGTCAGGCTCAGATTTGGGAAGATCTGGAAACAAACACAAGAAGAATAAGAAGGATGAGAAAACGCACCACATGCCCATGCTGCATCCCTGGTACTCTGGAGCCTGTCGTGAAATCCAGTGTTAGGCTAGTGGAGCTCGAGAGAGCGGAAAAGAGCTGACTCATATTTCATACTGTGATAATTCTAACTAACAAATATTCTAACATATGGTTTGTTATAGTTAAATATATGTATTGTGCAAATAACACTGCAAAATGTAGAATCTCTTATACTAGTGTTTGAGTGGGATGGCTATGCAAGTTCAGCCAGAATTTTTTTCCCCATTGAAATATTATGTTCTGTTGGACAGTCATCTGTCTGTATCAGATCAGCTGATGAAATAAACTTTTCTCTGTGGGGACATGTTGATGATTTTATACATTTGTACGATCTGGTTTACATTGCGTCAATATTGTTTTTACAGAAGCGGCAATCCCACTATTTTCTTCAGAAACTGCATTTTCTTGTTTCTTTTATTGTTTGTGCTTTCAGTTTTGTTGGACTAACAAGAACGAACACAAGTACCCTGAGTCAGAATGCAGTGGTCTCTGTTTTGACAGGCGCTAATTCACACAGGACTCATTTGGACCTGCTATTAATTAACATGGTCTATTGGACAGGGCCCAGCCAGCAATACAAACAATGATCAGTAGGTGGCAATAGGACACTATTTAATGATCCAGTTTTTCTAACTGCTGTTAGTATGGTATGATCGATCCATTATTTACCACTGGGAGGGGCAACACAGTGGACAGACCACTAGCCTATCACAAGGTCAACACACAGAAAAACATGTATCATCACATATTGTGTGTGTGTGTGTGTGTATACACACAAAAGATAGGAAGAATTCAAGGGGTTGTTTTTCCATTTTTTACGAAATTCCTATCCTATATGCTTTTGTGTTATTGGGGAACCGTTGAGACTGTTTGCTTTTATGTTTGGTGGTTCTCGTATAAAGAAGAGTTGTCATCATTTCCGTTTTCTGAGCATGTCATGATTTTTGCCCTCTGACCATTATTTACTCATTATTTACACCACACTTTGTGTTTACTACTTTTACCACAGGTCTTCAGGTCATTCAGACCTACTGATTAGACCACTAACAGATGGGATAAGAGTTAATTTTACGTGTGTTTAGACTAATCATCTCATGTCTAAACCCCAAACTAAACTAAACTAAACAATACTACACAAAAACATGAGCTGCCTTAGCCTCGAAAGCTAACATCACAGTTTAAGTCAACAACAGCAACAGCAGACTCCTCGTTAGCATAGATGCTAATTACACCGGTTTGCCGGTTTGTGTTTAACGTTACCGTGTGTGGCTGAAGCTCTGTTGTACCTCACGTCTTCTTCCTGTAATGGTAACACGACAACCTAACAACCTCCCGACACGACATTCAGCACCAGGTGTGTGTTTACTAAGATTTAAAGAAGCCGCCTCCTCGGGCGGCTTCTGATTGGTTAAGAGGACACCAGTAGCTTAGACGCGATTGGTGGAGATGTGACATGAGGAAGTGCTTCCTGGGTCGTGTCTTGTTTATATAAAGTCATGTGAAGCGGGTCTAAACACAAAGATATACAAGTGCATGGACATTTGATCATAGTTTTGGGGTTGTTAGTGGTGGTTAATGCAGGGCCTTTGAAATAAACCTAAAATATGAATGCAAACACACAAAAATGACTTTTGACAAACTTTTTTTTATTACATTTCAAATAATGTCATGGAAAGTCAGCACTGAATGATAAAACACTGATTCTATTACGTGGAAGTGAAAGTATGAAAAGCTTTGTAACTTTTTAAATTAATTATATTTTTTTTATGGACCAGAGGACATGAATAGCAATACTGTATTAGTTGTAGAGGAAATGGACAGAGATTCAGAACAAGTGTATAGTGCTTATTCTATCAAACACTGTAGTGTATAGTAGTGTATAGTAGTGCATAGTAGTGTATAGTAGTGACGTGTGAGGGTCTTTCTAGTTTGAGTCAGTCCAGACTTTCCCACAGTGGGTGACTGGTCACTGCTTCTCAATGGAAACAAAACCTGCGCCTGTCCTTATCACCGGGATCAGATCAGGGTCATTAACACTGGCTTCCATAAGCTTCCTGTTCTTTCCCACTAGTTTCCAAAGACGTTATATAAATCCCGCTGACTGCTGCCATCACGGCTGAACAGTGTGACAGTTTTAACCCACGGTGACGTCTCCTTACCGCGGCCTGTCGAGTGCATTTAGACAACAGCAGTTAATGGGTGAATCACCCACTTCCTCATTCAACAGTCTATTTTTATTTGACAGCAAATTGCGAAGCAGTGGGGGAAATTAGTGTCCGTCTCTGTGTAACGGCGAGGAGAAAATGGTTTTTTTTTTTTTTTTTGGCACACTTTTTCAATGTAAAAACCTTAGCTGACCATGCACTTTCACTTTCTGGCCCCAGTCTACCAAGAGACACTCACACTTTTATTAAAGAAGAATTTATTTATGTATGTTCAGAAACCCGCATGCAGCTTTATAACCATTTCCTATAGGTTGTTAATGTACAGACACACTACATATTCACACCGCTGAGCTGTCACTAATGCAAACTCATACTCATGTCCAAGCGCTTTGGCTGCGTCTCCAGTTGAAGATAAAAAGTATAATCCAAACTGTGTCCGAGATAAAGATCCGCCTACCCTAAAGGGAAATGACACGCAAACAAAGAGGGAAATCATTATTGGTAACTGATCAGAATTAACACTGGATGGTTTATACACATATTTCCTTCATATCAGTAGTCGTTATTTAGCAACAGTACAAACAACATAGAGCTGATTTGTTTTTTCCAATATTCAGGTCAATCACAAAATTAATCAGCAATTTCCTTCTCAGTAAATTACAATTTAATTAATACTAAAGCAAATCAGTATTTATGTGAATTGCAGTGACATTTCTGGTGGTGTGTGATGGTAATGTGTGGTGGGGGATCAAACATGCAGGCAACTGACTAAACAAACCTTTGGTCCTCATGCTGATTCCATCATCACCTACTGTCTTACCTCGTCCATTGTTGCATCCCAGACCGCTGGCGTTTCCTATTCGATCCATCCGGGCTCCGAAGCAGCTCGAAGCCCTGGTGCTCATCAGCAGGTCTTGTAGACGGCTCCTCTGCCTCGCGGCGTTGCTGTGTCCGTCTGCAGGTGATTGGAATCTTCCTGATTTCAGAGGTTCTTGGTCCGCTGTCTGGTCCAGGCTCCATGGTTGGCCGGCCCTGTTCTGATCAGATCCCTGGTTTGTGCCGTCATAATCAGGTTCAGAGGTCTCCTCCTGGGCCACTTCAGCCAGCGTTTCCTCAAAGCGCTCCAGTAAAGACTGGTGTGGAGAGGTGCAGATGGGTTTCATATAAAAGCAGTGGGTGTAAATGCACATTAATATCAACTTTCTGCTAATTTTGTGACAAACTTGAGATATTAATATTAGAAAAGTACTTCTAAAATAGTTCTAAAATAACAGTTGTATGTTTTGGATTTTTTTTTTTTTTTTTTTTACAAATCAAATTATAATTGAATTGTGCCTGATCGCCCCAAAGGGCTGCTTTCAAACAAACTGATGTGTTTACATAGTTTCTTACCTTGAGCTGAGCCAGGTCACTGGTGGATGAGACCCTTCCCAACGTGTGGCCGTGGACCAGTGTGCACAGACACAGCAGAGCCAGCAGGTTCCACAGGACCACAGTCCTCATGTTATCCTTTTATTGCTACTACTGATACTAAAGCCCTCACTGCAAGATTTTTATATATATATGCATGCAACACACATAGCATGACATGCAACAGACAGCCAGTGTCAGTACCCCATCGTTCACTAGACCATCTCAAGTGCATTCTGACACCTCTGTATGATAAGGCAGCCGGTCAGATGTCCCGCGCTTTACTTGTAAGTGGTGTGTAGTGTGGTGTATTGGTATGTGTGTGTGTGTGTGTGTGTGTGTGTGTGTGTGTGTGTGTGTGATCACGATTGCTAGCTAGCAATGGCATGACCTCAAAAGTCATTTTGAAACTCTGAGCTCAGACAGGGCAGGAATGCAGCATTCACCTTGCAAATACTTGACACTGTCTACACTCCTGAGAAATACCATAGTAGGTTAAAATAACTGGGATATATATATATAGTATACATA